>CAJHQQ010000797.1:0-140683 GCA_905132885.1 Moricandia moricandioides
AATTTCTGTCCTAATATGACAAAATTATCGAAAAAACAATGGTAATCTTAATTTTCTGAAAAAACAAAAAGGAAATCATTTGGGGCCATGTCTAGAGATTGAATTTGTTCTTTGAGATTTTCATCTTCATTGTTTAAGCAATCATTTTCTTGTTCTTCCAAACTAGAATCATGATGATCTTTGATAGAAGATATAATTGAGTGTAAATACTGAGAATCTTGTTTTTGTTTTTCTTTAAGGATTTTTAACTCATTTTTTACTTCTTTTATTTCAACTCTAAAATCTTGTATTGTTGTTTTCGAGGTGTTTTTCTTTCTTTTGTTGAGAATTGTAGTGAGATCATAGGAGGATTTGGAGGAAGTTGGACAATGAAATTTTAGAGAGCTATCTATTTTATTAACATCTTTTTCATTCAAAGAGGAAATGTTTTTCTCAAGAAATATTTGTTTTAAGCTTGGATCAGAAATGGAATTTTATATTTCAAGTTGTAATTCTTGATCTTTAGTGAGGACATAGATATTATTTTCATTTAACTCTGAACTAGATGATGAACTATTGTATATATATATATATATATATATATATATATATATATATATATATATATATATATATATATATATATATATATTATAAGTTTGAGTGAATGGGGGGAGGGGGTAACGTGGATGTAGTAACCCGCCCGAAGGGGTAAAATGGTCGAGATCAACAAAGTCGAAATTTGGAGCCAAGCTTTTGGGAAGCAAAGAATTGATGAGGCATGTTGAGTTTTGGTCATATAAAACTTAACATGGTTTGGAGAAAATAGAAGATTGGCCGAGCATCAACTTGGTGGTCGATTTGCGGCCGATAAAGATCGGGAAATTTTGAAATACGAGGTGGTCGAAGAATTGATAGTGAGTGAAGCATGAGTGGAATAAGCTGCTCGAACATGGCAAGACAATGAGTTAGATTTATCATAAGGACGTTTTGGAAACATCACGTTTTTGGAAGCATCACGTTTTTGGAAGCACGACGTTTTAGAAGCACGACGTTTCTTAAGCACAAAGTTTTCAGAAAAAAATCTGATCACTAAAATATTATTTCAGAGAAAACATAAGTCGTAAGCAGGAAAAGATTAAGGAGGATGGGAAGTAAGCATACAACGGGATCGAAGCACGACGGAAAACCAGAAGCTGGGTAAAAACCCTAATTTCAGTATTATGGAATTTCTCGGGGAAGCCGGATGCTTAGAAATTTTTTTGTCAAGGTCATAATTCAGATTAAAATTTATTAAAAAAATTCGGTGCATCAGAACGGGAGCGGAAAAATATTCAGGATTGATCGCGGGTAAAAAATATGTCGAAATGGTCGAAATTTGGCAAATGGACCGAGAAGCACGAGGTGGCTCGATGCATGGGATCAGGACATGCTGTCTACTATCTAACTATATGAGTGTCTACAGAAGCTCGAGGTGTCTCCTCGGATGGAAATGGTACATGCAGCTTGACATGTCGTAGCACGAGGTGCCGCTTCGCATGCAAACGAAGCATGATGATCGACATGTGGGTGCTGTGGTGTTGCCTTGCATGCAACAAGGCCATGCATCCAGACATGTGGAGGACGTGGTGTAAACTGTCTAGCAAGCTATATGTCAACACAAGCAAAAGGTGTCGCCGTGAATTGAACTGGTACATGCAGCCTGACATGTTGTAGCACGAGGTGTCGTCACACATGTAATCGAAGCATGTGTGAGCTGGTGGGTCGCCTTCCATGCAGTAGAAATATGCAGCTTGAAATCTGGGTTGAAGTGTGGCATTCTGAATGAGACCAGGACATGCCGATTGACATGTGTGCGCTGTGTGTCATCACGCATGCGACCAGAAGATGCGGGCTGACATGTGGTCGACTGTGTTGCCTCACCTCACTGGTCGATGGTTTCTATAAATACCAATGCCTCCCCTCATTTTTCATACATCCCATTACACACCAACGAAACTTCAAAAACGCGCCTAGAGAGAGAGAGAGAGAGAAAAAAAAGTGGTTAATTTAAGATTGTGGTCGATTTTAAAGACCGATACTCCACCGAGAAGACCAGTTATGTCCAATCAATGATTCTCCACAATTGTGACGTGGACGTTCTGTCCAAATCAATCTGTTCAAGCCAGTCATATTCTTTGATGATCAAGTAGAGGTGCTGTCCAAGATTAGTTTAGTTCCACGAGTTCAGATCAGTTGAAGTTCTAAAGCTCGATACTCTACTGGGAGGTTCAAAGAACTGTGTAGAAGCTAAACAAAGTTCTGTCTGAATCCAAATCAGTCCAAGTCAGTTTCTTCATGATCAAGCCGAGATTCTTTCCAAGTCAAGGTCAGTCCATTCCAGTCAATTCAAGACGTCAGCAATGGGTTTTGGCCAAGTCCTCTCCGATCAACCAGCTGCTGATCGGCATAGAACACTGTAAGTTGGTTATGTTTGAATTCCGTTTGGAATTTAGGATATCTTTTTGGTTATGCTTGAGTCCATTTGGAACTTTGGATAGATAGAGTCGAATATAGATTAGAATGCTCACGTTATTGAATGATAGAGTCCTTAGAGTTATTTATTGTACCGGACTCAGTTTAGCACGGGCTAAGTTGAGATGAAATGGTATTAAGACTGAATTAATAACCTAACTAGGACTAGGGTGCATCCTTTTTTACATTCTTTCTTGTTGATATGGTTGAGTGCAGGTTCCCTTTATCTTTAAAGATAGTTTCGTAGCAGGATGCCGAACTATCTTGGTAACGGTTTGATTGAGTTGATTGAATGTTAGATTAGTAAAATGCTTTCTTGTTTAAATAATCTTGTTGATTGAGGTTAGCCAGCTCTTGGGAAGGGAGTGACTAACTGGTTGGTTTATTTAGTTATGATATTGTTGTTTAGTTTATTATATGTTAATACTAAGGGTGGTAGGCCATATAGGCCGGACTACTGGTACTATTCGTAAGTGTTGTAGAGTCGAGTCTAGTTAGGATCTGGAACATTAGCCTTAGGTTAGGTTCTGGATTAAGGTTGTGTAGAGTGTGTGTTGCCAACAGCATGTGCATAACCCACCCATGCTAGGCTTGTTTAGGGGTTGATTAGTGTTTCCTTGGCCTCATATTCAGCGGGTTTAAGGAAACCCCTTATTCGCTGGATCGGGAAGACTCAAAGAGACGGGGTCACGGCCTAGGGCTGAGTGTTACACGACGGTGTAACGTGGCAGTGACCCGATGGACTGTGGGCTGTCGTGCAGTGACCCGATGAACTGTGGGCCACGGTTTGTTGAAAGTTCCTTCTTCTGGCCTTTGTGGTAGGGAGACAGGATATTGCCGATGTAGAGGAACACGAAGTCACCATTTCCCGGGTTAGAGTGTCGAATTAGAGTGTCGTGTTTAGTAAAGGGGTATGGAACCCTCGAGTAAGTGTAATACTGATATACGGTGTTACGAGTTATAGTAGAGTCGTGGTTAGTTAATATCTTATAATTGTTGAATGTTGGTGATTGATTGTTTTGCAGGTTTCTAACATTAAGACCTAATTCCGGCTCATGTACCGGATTAGTCTTGATGTCTATTTGGTTAGTGTAGACCCGATGTTGGCCGTTATATTGTTTCAGAGATTTCTTATGAACGGTGGTGGATGTTGAAAGCTATGTTATATCATAGATTGGTCGATCATGTTCTTTTATCTGATTGTTGGTCGATCGATTAACGATACTTGGATAGTCTAAGTTTCTAACACTACATGAGTACTGAACTCAGGTATATATATGGTTAAATAGGGGTTGATTGTATAGCCTTAGCTTTGTTTGCATGCTAGGGCTAGATTGATAGTTATTTTTGGGTGTCATGATTATTTACTAGGTTGCGGGTAGAGGCTGCCAACTCACTGAGTAACATTAGGTTACTCACCCAACTCCGTTTTCCTTTTTGCAGGTCGCTTTAGTAAGGATGAACGGATATTTTTGTGCTGGACGTTAGGACCGCCGGTGAAATAACCCTCGAGCAGATATAATTTTGGTCGAGAAAATTCAGTAAGACCAGTTCGGAGATTGGACGATCAGATTTAAAAATAAAATCGAACCCGGTGAATTAATGTCTTGAAAGGACTGTTGTGTGGTCGAATGGCCTCCGGTTGTTCGAATTTTATTTAAGATTGATTAGCTTAAATAAAATTCAAACAATCTAATTAAAACCCATGATGGACAAGAAATTTTAGTAGAAAAATGTCGTAAATTATCGACAAGTTGATCAGTCTAATACCTTCACCAATTAGTTTGCTTTCTTTCTCATTAATCTGTCACATGCCATGCACCTACCAGTCTGCTTTCTTGCCTGCTTAGTAAATTAAAATAAATCATGTGGCTGACAGGATTTCCTCATGAGAGGGAAAGGACAGCAGCTTGCTGCTGAGAATCATGGAGCAGCTCTCCACATGTCCCCTCTAAGCATTTGTTGGAGATAAGTGAACCCTCAGCTGAAGCAAACTCTTATGATATAAAACACCTTCTTCTCTCCTTCTGGTCGTTCAGAACCTGCAGGAAAAACCATAGAAATTTCAGAGAAAATCAGAGAGAGAATAGAGAAAATTCAAACAGAAAAATCAGAGAAAAATTATAGAAAAATAAGAGAATTAAACTAGAGAATGGCTGACCCTTCTCAACATATTATGTCTTGAATAAGTAAAATATGATGTATGTAATAACTGAAGGTTGGTCGTGACTTCATCTTGGAGTTGAGAGCACCCCATGACTTGATTCTTTGATTTTAATTGGTAAGGTTTTATGATTCTGTTAAGATCAGTTTAGTAAAGCTAAATGTCTGGAATAAAACCTAATATCTGTTCTGAGAATGAATAGATCGTGGGTTTCTCTTATCTAATGGATAAGACGTGAGCATCATCAAGGAAGAGTGAAATTGAATTCATCTAGCTTTGAGTTAAAACCGGTACTCTTAGCTACTTGATTAAGAACAGTTTTGATTTGAACAAGCTGTCTGAGTTGTTTATCATGTCCATATCAATTAGCCTAAACCAAAGTTAGGTTTCGTCTTTTCTTAGCTTGTGGTCTGCTCTTAAACAGCCAAGCTAAACTGATTTAGTCTGAACTCTTTTAGCAGAACATAACTGATCTGATATGAACTGTGATTAGTTTAATTTCAGTTTGAACTGAACTGAACCGAACCTGCTCTGAAATTTTCTTAGTAGCTGCCTTGAATCTTGAACGGTGGGGCTGAACCAGACTAATGAACATTAGGTTCCAACCATTCTTTGTTGAACTCAGATGGTCGAAGAGGGAGATCAGACCAGCTGAATCTTGCCTTGTCTTCATTCTGTTTTGGGAGTGATCATAAAGTGGCGAACGTTTAGTTGAGCTTGAGTCTAGTCTTCTTTAGACAATCTCATGGAATCAAAGGTGAGTCTAGATAGATGTTGATGAGTTATGAATGAGTATTACTTGATTGCATACTTAACATCGTTGATTGATAAGAAAAGTCTTTTAATCTATAATGAAATATGAAGTGTTTACCTTGTGCAAACACTTAAGTATTATTATGAATTATTCTTTGAGATTTATCCTGAGCGTTAGTACTTGTTCCCAAGTACTATATATATATGTATATTACTAAGTATATGAATATGAACCACGTGAAGTCTAATCATATTAACTCTCCCTAAAGTCCCTGCATTACCTTGACTTGGTCCTGCGAATGGAACAAGGTCATGAAGACACGAAGATGGGGTAGCACCCAGGAGGCCGTTTACTGCATGACGATGCAGTCTCGGATTTTTATAAGAACATTCGAGGATGATGGTAATGCTAACTTACTAGGCTCGGTTAGCCTTTGTGGTTTATCGGGTCTAGTATATATATTGTATTTATATATGAGTGAAGGGCGTGTGACATGGAGGTGATGTTTAAGATAGGATTGACATCGATAGAATGATGGGCCTTATATCTATATTTATAAAAATTATGGAATAATTTTCCACTGCATAGAAATGGAGTTAACCGCTCGGGATACTATTGATATGTGTTAGGGGTGCGGGATTAGACTCACTGAGTAAACTAGTTACTCATGACTCATTTGTGATGCAGGTAACCAATAGGCGGGAGACCTTTACTCTAGGACGGGAAGGAACAGCATTAGCCAGCGGTAGTTTTATTGTCCTTGCAAAGTAGGTTTGATATACCTTTTGTATAAAGTTTGTTGACCAAAAACCTCAAGGTTATCTATAACATTTTGTAAGATGCTTTTAAAAGAATATTATTTAATTTATTAAAGAATGTTTCTTTAAGTAAGAGTTCCATATGATATAAGTCCTTGTTCGGATGAACTAACTATTGGGTATTACTCAGTCGGGTTGGAAATCCTCGGGTTGTACCTAATAGGATATGTGTACTTAGGCGATTGACTTAAGGTACATGGATCTGTTCCGGCAACTTCGGGTTAATCGTTGAGGTACACCTTGTGGCCTCTCGGTTTTGTTTAAGTTACTAGTGATTGGTTGTGCATGTTCTTGTTTAATTGTTGCACAGTTGGTGGAGTTAACTTTTACTTTTACCAGATCGGGGCTGTCACAAAGGTGGTATCTGAGCATGGTTATATGATGCTTTAGTGGGACTTGGTTCAAACGTTTTTTTGAGTCAAAATGAGTCGCAAGGGTAACTAGGATATGCTGGCTGGTTCCTTCATCTTAGGATAGATGGTCATGGGTAGTTATCTTACCGTGTTCTTTCATAGCAGATGCACAAAGACAAGCTCAACAGAGTCGATAGTATTTTCTGATATTGAAATAGTCACGCTTGGATTTGGTATCGTCATGCTTTTCTTGCCGTGATTTTGGGTTATAGTATGGATATAATTCAAAGAGGTATATATTGGACAGAGTAGACCCACTGAATGCATCACCTGATTCATTTTTTATCGATGTAAAGGCGGCATTGTTTGGAAATGATCTGGTTTAGGTATATTTTACTGCTCCTGATCACCAAGATGGACTTGTTCTTCCGACTGAACAAGTTTTTCCATCTTATGCTGAGACATACCAGAACCAGAGTCTTGCAAGCATGATTGATTCAGCATTTGTTTCAAGATTAGCATGGTTGAGGAGATAGTTTGAGTATAGTAAAAGACGATGGACGCACCAGCACCACTCCACTGCAACAAGAAATCTTCAAGTTTGTGAAGAGGATAAAGAAGTTGGGACCATAAGAAACTGAAGAAGGACTAAACCATTCGATGGAGACTTTGGATTGAGGAAGATTTCAAATGCAACACTAGCGTCAAGAAGGATATGGAAGGAGACAATATCAAGAAGGATGCAGTGAGTTAGTCGTTAAGCGTCAAGCATTATTTTGGGAATGTTAGTCCAAGTTATACAGATTTCTCTTAAGATTTCAAGATGGAGTGTTTTTTACCCAAAGCATGAGACCAATTGGAGATTCCACTTATGGAGTTAGCACAGTGAGATGTTTCCGCCAGAAGGTTGAGGTCGAGTGAATCTGATTCACCTATTTTGGTTTGGAGGATGATTCAAAGATCATAATGACGTTCTTTAGGGATTTATCCCAAACAATTGGAGTAACTAAAGATTGTAGTGCTTAAGAGTTTTGAGGAGACAATATAGTATGATGTGTAAGTTAAGAAAGCTATTACTGCCAAGGATGATTCTTCGTGCCATTTAGACCGTCTAAAGGCTATCAGGTTCAGATCGAAGGTCAGTTTCAGGTAAGGAATCAAGGAAGACGATGGAGATTATTTTGGTTGGACGTTTCATTAGATCAAGACTGAGGATCCTGAGTTGTTATGGTTGTGTCTAGCGAGGACAGGATGGTCATGATTGTTCAAGTGGATAACTCCTGGATCGTTTCCGTCATTCACACTTTGGTCGTCCTCTAAAAAGTAAGAATTTAATTCTACCCTTGTCCATGAAATTACCTGATTCCTTTTACCTATATACCTAGGGTACCATTTGTTGAACTTCTTCGATTTTCTTACCATTAGTTCTTATCCAAATGCTAGGCTATTTGGGTAGAGCCTACACTTTCTAGTTGCCTGGACCGTCAAAACTCCTGAAAGGTCCAATCACATGTTTGCTTCTTATTTTATTGTGTGTTGCGTGCATTAAAAAAAATTATGAATGATTGAATAAATAAGTGAACGTGTGATCAAGGTGTCATAATAGAGACCTTGCATATGCACAGAATTTTCCACCCATATTGTGTTTGAATCGGGAACAACGTATAGTTGTAGTTCCCGAGTAGTGTCATATTTATAGGGAGGATTCACTTTGGTGAATTCAAGTAGACCGTTCGTATTCATGGAAGTACTGGCTGCCATTTAGAATTATGGTATGCCTTTGTATGCCATCCTCATTCCTTAGTACTTCCATTAGAGCGGTTTGTTTCTATCTAGAGTGAGATTGGCTATCTAGTTACCGAACCCAATTAAGAAGGTTTTGAGGAAAGAAGTCTTTGGGAGAAGACCAGTCACCGTTGGCTTACAGTGGTATTCCACTAAGTGTTGGAGCATCACTCGTATCAGTCTGAATAGTGGACTTCCTTTTGGGAAAAGGTGAAGTAGTGTATTCCATTATTCTGATCATTGGGAAAGTAGAAGATAAAAAGGAGCAGAGTATAGAGGACAGTCCGATAATTTGAAAATTCAAAGATCTGTTTAAGGCGCTGGAAGGATTGTCAACATCTCGAAGTAACCTATTCAGTAGTCATCCTGAATTTGGATTCTCTGTAATGGCCTAGACATCTGCGCAAGTGGTTTTAATCGAGAAAAGTAGCAGATAAAAGATTTGTTTGGAGAAAGGTTTCATTCGATATAGTTCTTTGCAATGGAGTGTACCCATTTAAGTGGTAAAGAAGAAGAACTAGAATTTGCGGTTATGTTTGACTATTTTTAACTCAAGGACGTGACCATAAGGGTCAAGTATAAAGTTCTAGAATTGAAGAGTGGTTAAGATCGGTCGCAAGGTGCAGTTTTATTTCAAGGACATTCGATGGACACTTCAAAATTTAGTAAATGTTGCTGCTGATAATTGGAAGTTAGATTCTTAAGACAGTGTGTGTTAGAACACAGAGTTTATGCAGAATTAGAAAAGAGTGCTACTATTACATAATGGCTGTGTGCAATCTCTATTATTGAGATTCAAAGTTCTTTGGATTATCCAGTTACCATCAAAAGGTTGTTCAAGAGTTAGAAACCATATCAACCACTGAGCTGATCGACTAAGAATGGTGTTACCTTGGAATGGAGTAAAAGGATTGATGAAGTAAGCAATCAGCTAGAGGAAGTCTTTATGTCTACACATATCTTAGATTTGCATGAGCCTAACCAGCAATATACTATTGCATGGACGTATCGTGTGTTGGATTAGGTGAATGCTGATGAAAGACGATAGGATAATCGTCTATGCATCAAGCGAGCTAAACAAAGATAAGGTAAATTATAGGATGCACAGGTTGGAGTTGGCTGCAGTTTTGTTGCAGCTCAAATTTCGCAACCATTTCAATATGGAGAAAAGATGCAAGTGTTCAATGATCAAAGAAGCCTACAAAAAGAAAATGCAGTTGTTTATGCTTAGAGGAGAGGAAATTCAGTGTCGATGTTGAGAAAGATCTTAAGAATCATGAAGAAGAATTTGGCTGCCCTTATAAGAAGAGAGTGAAGAGTCTTTAAGATTGCAAGTAATACTCAAGATGGCTTACTCGTTTATATCTGAGGAACTCACCTGAAGAATGGGAACTTAAGGAAAACATGGAAGGAAATTATTGAAGAGAATTGTGCCATGCACAAATTCAGTACGAGGAAATGTGGGAGAAGGAACCCAAGTCCTACCTAAAGTTAAGCATAATGGTTAGAAAAGAGATGTTAAGTAACCCCAAGGGAGATTGATGAATGAAAGAAAAGGTATGACCATAAGGCAAATGAAAATGACAAGGTTGTCAAGATATCAGAGGATGTAACAATATCGAAAGTCTAGAGTCGTCGTACAAGTGTACTCAATTGGTGAATCAAGCCTGGTATAGACAAACCTTTTGTATCCTCAGTTGTTTGGTCAAAGAAGGAAATCAGATAGCAATAGGACCAGAGTTGGTTATGGGGAATATTAGAGAGATTGGAGTTGTTCAGAAGTTTTTGAAGAGGGCCTCAGATAGATCATTATTTTACTGAATATTGTAAGGAAGATAATTCTTGGAATGGGTGAGTGTGTGTATTTGAGAGTAGCACCCTTGGTCTGAATCATGTTAGCGTGATTGATCGTGCATGTTCTTGTTTAATTGTTGCACGATTAATCAAGTTGACATTGACAAGACCCGAGATGTTTCCTTCACGTATGGCACATCACTAACTTTCCGCATTTTATGTTGTTGATATAAGAAAAGGGCAGATAGGAAGATTTCAGATTGATGGTATTAAGAGACTCAAGGCTGTCAAAAGAAGTATGTAAACCGCAGTGAAGAGAGTTGTTTTGCAGGAAAACATTTATTTCTTCATTAAAGTGTTTGCTCAAAAAAGAAAGGATTGTTTGTAAGAGTTGGCGAAATCGGCCATCTGATATATTGATCATTACCGAGTAGTGAGTTTATCAGAGTTGGAAAGGTTGTCTATAGACCAGAGCTTCTTGCATATATTCATATGAATCTATTATGTTAAGTGTTGATGCTGTGTAAGAAAATAGAAGACTCAAGTATGATAGAGCCCTGAAACTAAAGAACTTGCAATCCAGTCAGCCTATCCTAAAGGTACTTTGTGGATAAGTGAACATCACATTAGAAGATTGAACAATCTGAAAATTTTGTAAGTTCAAATATTTGGGGAACCAACCATCAGATGATTTGACGCAGGCAGATGAGTATAAATTCAGAGACTCCATTGTCCAGTAAAGTGTGTACATATATGTTTAGAGAATTCGAGGACAAATTCTTTTGAGGGGGGGGGGGGGGGGGGGGGGGGAGAATGTAATAACCCTCAAGCAGATATAATTTTGGTCGAGAAAATTCAGTAAGACCAGTTTAGCGTTTGGACGATCAGATTTAAAAATAAATTTGACCCGGTGAATTAATGTCTTCACGGGACTGCCGTGTGGTTGAAAGGCCTCCCATTGATAGTTATGGTCTAGTTTTAGTTATGTTGTTCAAATTTTATTTAAGCAAATCAAGATTAGTCGAAAGTAGAACGAGATTCGAAGGACGAGAAATTTTAGTCGAAAAATGTTCTTAATTATCGACAAGTTAATCTGTTTAATATCTTCACCAAATAGTCTGCTTCCTTTCTCATTAATCTGTCACATGCCATGCACCTACCAACCTGCTTTCTTGACTGCTTAGTAAATTAAAATAAATAATGTACCTTAGAGGATTTCTTCATGAGAGGGAAAGGACAGCAACTTGCTGCTGAGAATCATGAAGCAGCTCTCCACATGTCCCCTCTCAGCCTTACTTGGAGTTAAGTGAACCCTCAGCTGAAGAAAAATCTTATAATATAAAACACCTTCTTCTTTCCTTCTGGTTGTTCAGAACCTGGAGGAAAAACCGTAGAAATTTCAGAGAAAATCAGAGAGAAAAGAGAGAAAATTCAGACAGAAAAATCAAAGAAGAATTATGGAAAATCAGAGAATTAAACTAGAGCATGGCTAACCCTTCTCACCATTGAGGTGGGGTTTTATTTCACATTCCAATTAACCCTATATTCCCACTTTACTCTCTCAAATAAGAGGTTCAGTGTAGTACTTAAGGATCGAACCAACATAGACTCTAAGATTGCACAATAGATTTATTATCTTCGAATTAAGGCTAGATGAATTATAACAATAACAATAAAATCGATCTTTAAGATTGATTTTTTTTTATGAATATTAATTTAGGGCACTATACTTACGGGAAATTCTGAGGTAGATTTTAATAATGCAGCTTAATAGATTGCTAGGGTTTTATTAAGTATCGTTCTGAATTTAAACCTTAGAGTTTAGGAGATCACTCTCGTGCTCGGCTGAGCGTCGATAGATAGCAATGCGATGTCGTCGATCGATTCTCATTCTGAATAGTACTAATTTTTTGGTTTAATTTATTCTCTAAAGTTCTAATTCAACTCTCGTTAGTTACTAGTTATTTATATTGTTTAAGATAGATTCAAGGTTATAACCATGCTCTCGCTTGCGGAATAGAACCCTAATTTCTAAGATTTAAGTGATCAAATTCAACTTAACATCAAGTGTAACTTAAACAACGAACCAAGAAGATTACCCTAACAATTCAATAAAATCACCTATACATTATTACTATTGAATAACCCTAAATCTAATAGAGAATTACTCAGACATAGCAATAAAGAACATAATTAAATTATGAATAAATTGCATAGAATAGAATGAATAAAAAGATAAGGAATTCAAGATCTTCTTTGTAATGATGATAAGATCTATCTCTCCAATAGATGTCGCAATGTGTTCCAACTCTAAAACTCTTGTGTAACTTTGTGGCTGCTTAGTTTCAGAAGGATAAGCTTAGGGTTTAACAAAGATAGAAAACCCTAATAATGAAACTTCTCGGTAAAACTTGTAGTTTCCCAATCTTTCTACCGACTTCATCATCGCTTGAAGCACATTTTTTGACGTTGATCGATTGTCCATTCATAAATCTGGATCCGACTCTGGGTTTTTCCTGAGTAGTCTTAATTTCTCCAAAATAGTCCAAAAGCTCCAATTGCTTCCAATAAGTACCTAGACCTGTAAATGCCCTACAACAATGCCAAATGCATATAAAAGACTCTAATATACTATATATATTATAGGTAAAATAGGTAAAATCCATAGTATGTCAACTCCCCCAGACTTAAGCTTTTGCTTGTCCTCAAGCAAACAAAGCCTGTGTGAGAAGTTTTGAAAAACGAAGACTCACATACTATGTAAGTATAACTGTCACCTCACTTTCTTGCAGCCACGTCCTATCGAATCAATCACAGAGAAACTTTATATACCCTATCCTAGTGTAGCAACCAAATCCATTTTTCCAATACTAGTCTAACTCGCCCCTTTACTGATTCCATTTCTTTGCATAAAAGAAAAGTACGGGGTTTACCTTGGAAGTATCAATCAAGGGACAGATGGATTCTTACCTCTGCAAGTATCTGAACACCAGATAGTCTTCTCTGATTCCTTTCCTCTCTCACTTCTCGCTTCCTCTCAGTCAATGTCTCCCTTCTTTTGAGGGTATCATTTTATTTTTTTAATTGACTGAGATATTTGGATAGGCTTCCATGAATCAAGCCCTAATGGTTTTTGCCACCAGATTCTGTTCACTTATTTTTGACCTTTTTTTATCTCTTTCTAGGATCATATGAATCAAGATTTAATGGTTGTAGCCACCAAATCCTGTTCGACTCCTTTTTTAATCTGACGGGGAGAGAGAGGGGAATCAGAAGCACACAGACTTTTACCTTCCAGACATGCAGAAGGAATCCAATTCAATGTATACCAAATCCCAAAGCGAGCAACTAATGTCAGGATTAGTGTTAGAAATCAGCTTTGGTTCCTCCAAACTTTCTAAGCAAGTGTGATATAGTGGCATGATGATCCACTTTGGTATCTCTAGTAATCTCTGCAAATAACCTTCTAAAATGGTGCTAAAATGTGGTTAGTCAATAGTAAATTTATGATCATAGTCTTTTTCTTGACTTATTAAAACCTTTTGAAAAACTTATATAGATATAAATAACACTCAAAAACAATCAAATATCACTAGCAAACCACCCCGAGACTTCAATTACACTGTCCCTAGTGTAATCCGCCTCGGATTGGTTATGAGAAAATAAGTCATAAGTAAACATTGTTAGAGATAGTCGAATATACCAACATTGTTAAGTGTATCGATCGATGGCAGAAGGGGAGCGTTGACCGATGATAAACCATCATCGACGATCAATGAAGAACATGTGGTGTCTATTAGTGGGTAATTCGAGCTATCGGGATACCTTCATATATAAAATAGATATTGAATTAGGTAAGAATATAAATATAGTTAAAAACTCATTACGCTATGTTAGGACACCATCGATCGATAGCAACAAGTAGGCGTCGATCGATGGTAGGCAGTCAGCCTGAATCGTGTGTGTCTAGTCTCCATTCTGATCATCTCTCTCTAGGTTATCTCTGTTAGACACTCAAACACATGGTGAAAATAGAATCAACCAGTGACAAATAAATAAGTATTCGAAAGTATAAATGCAACAAAAATAAAGAAACATAAGTAATAGTCTGAAACAGAGATGAAGTAAAAGAGAAAGGAGTATCGAAAAGACTACTCCTCATCGGACGTATCCTGGTCCTGCTGCTGCTGTTGTGGTGCTGGAGGTGATCGGGCTCGTGTCCTGGGGCGGTTGAAGCACTGGCAAAGCGACATGTTCTCTACCCTGGCCCATATCGCTCGAAGTGCATCCACTATGACCTGCTAGAAAGTACCGTGGTCGTCTATGGGCAGCTCTGGCATCACGGGGAAGGCTGGAGGAGATGGAGGCGGCTGTGTTGGCTCGTCTACTACTGCTGCTGCGATCGGGTGCGCTGGGCGGATACCTCCTCTTTGGCGCACTCTGAGGGGTGCGGTGTGGATGTGGCGCTCAGCTGGATGGAACACGAGGCGCTGTAGATCATCAGAGAAGTCTGTTACCTCTCGCAGCGGTAATGGTATCATCCTCGGTCCCGAATCCGCACCCACCATCAGCTCATCCAGTTTGGTCTCAAATAACTCTGGATACTCAGCTCTCATCATGGTCGCACGCTCTTTTGTAGTCTCACGTGTCCCATAACGCTACCCATACAACTTCTACCATAGGAACTCTATTCCTCCTAATTTATTTGTGTGGAAGCCTTGTCACTTGTATTGGGTTACCATGAGTCGACATACCAGAACTCAAATCTTCAGGTGGCTGTGAGACAATCTGTGTCGGATCCCTTACCACTTTCCTCAGTTGAGACACATGGAACCCATCATGGAATGGATGGAGCTCGTCGGGTAATTCCAAACGTTATGCCACTGGTCCAACCCGTTCTACGATCCTAAACGGTCCTATATGCCTCGGCTGCAACTTCCCCATCTTTGTCGTTCTGTCCTTTCCCTTAAACATCACTCTTTTTATGTAAACCATCTCTCCCACTTGGAATTCCAGTTCCTTCCTCTGCTTGTCCTCATAGCTCTTCTGCCGATCTTAGTCCACCTTCATTTTCTCCTTGACAAACTTAATCATGTTTGTCGTTTCTTTTATCACCCCTGGGGAGAGATCTCGGCCCTCCCCCACTTCAATCCAACACAAGGGGGTTCGACACGGAAGACCATACAAAGCTTTGTACGGTAACATTCCAATACTTGAGTGGTAACTATTGTTGTATGCAAACTCAGCTTGTGGTAAATGCTTCTCCCATAGTTTACCCCAATCCACTACACAAGCCCGCAAAAAATCCTCGAGGGATTAGATCATCCCCTCCGATTGCCCATTGGTTTGCGTGTGATATGCCGTGCTCATGTATACTTTGGTTCCCAACTCTCTCTAGAATGGCAACCAAAAATTTGAGGTGAATCATGGATCTCGATATGACGCGATGCTTACAAGAACACCATCAAGTTTCACAATCTCCCTCATGTAGAGTTCAACACATTTATCCACACCATCTGAAATCTGGAACGGAAGGAAGTCTGTTGACTTAGTTAAGTGGTCCTCTATCACCCATACTGAATCCTTGCAGCCCTTAGTCTTCGGAAACCCACACACAAAGTCCATCGTTATCATATCCCATTTCGACTCAGGCACTGGAAAACTCTACAATAAGCCACTCGGAACATGATGTTCTGCTTTCACCAACTGACATGTCCGGCACTTGGCTACCCATCCTGCTACATTCCTTTCATCCCTGGTTAGTGGTAGTACCTCTTAAGGTCGTGATACATCTTGGTTTCCCCCAGATGGATTGAGAACTTAGATTGGTGTGCTTCCTTCAATACTTTCTCTCTTAACTTCTTGTCGTTTGGGACACATACTCGTACATGGAAGATGTTCGTCTCGTTGCCGGTCTTCCAATACCCCACAACACCATCTTTCATCATCTTAACCAGTGTTTCATCTTCCCCTTGAGCCAATCTTATTTGGGTCAGTATGTCAGCTTGATTCGTCGCTTCCTCGCCGAGACAAACAGATCCGTCTGCCAACACATTAACCCATAGCATCACCAGCATCGAAATCAACCCTTCCATCTCTCTCGGCCGAGACACTCGCCTTTCGGTGACTCATTGCATCAGCTACTAAGTTAGCCTTCCATGGGTGATAAGATATATCTAAATCATAGTCTTCCACCATCTCCATCCATCTTCTATGTCTTAGGTTCAACTCTGGTTGAGTGAAGATGTATTTAAGGCTCTTATGGTCCGTAAACAGTGAGATTTTTTCCCCATAAAGGTAAGATCGCCAAATCTTGGGTGTAAACACCACCGATGCCATCTCCAAATCGTGAGTGGGATAATTCTCCTCGTGTTTCCTCAGCTGTCGAGAGGCATAAGCAATCACACGTTCTTCTTGCATCAAGACACAACCTAGCCCCCTCTTTGATGCGTTTGTGAACAAAACATATGCCCCTCCTGGCTGAGGTAGTACTAGAACCGGTGTACTCATTAATCTATCTTTCAAGGTCGTAAAGCTCTCCTCGCATTCTGCAGTCCACTCGGACGTCACATCCTTGTCCGTCAGCCTAGTCAATGTCTTAGCTAAGCTTCCAAAGCCCTTCACAAACCGACAATAGTAACCTGCCAACCCCTAGAAACTTCTGATTTCTATGAGCGTCCCCATCCTCGGGAAATTTACGATGGCCGCAACCTTTTCGGGATCCGCTGTAACTCATTCTTCAGAGACCACATGGTCTAAGAACCCAAACTTCCTTTGGAAAAAACTGCACCTGCTAAGCTTAGCAAACAGCTTCTGCTCCCTCAGTTTCTCCATCACCACCCTGAGATGCCCCTCGTGTTCCTCTGGACTTTTCGAGAACACCAAAATGTCGTCAATAAAGATGATTACAAACTCATCCAAGAACTAATGGACCACTCCGTTCATCAGCTTCATAAACCCCGCTGGAGCATTGTCAACCCGAATGGCATAACCACGAATTCGAAGTGGCCATACCTTGTCCTAAATGCAGTCTTTCTAATGTTTTCTTATGCAACAGGGATTTGATGATAACCCGATGCCAAGTCAATCTTCGAGAACCACGATGCCCCCTTGAGCTGATCCAATAACTCATCGATTCAAGGTAAGGGGTACTTATTGTTATTGTTACTTGGTTCAGTCCTCGATAATCAATGCACAATTTGAAACTACCATCCTTCTTTTTGACGAACAATACTGGTGCACCCCACGGTGAGCTGCTCGGCCTAATGAATCCCTTCGAAATCAATTCCTCCAGTTGTTTTTTCAACTCCGCCATTTCCGTTGGAGCCATATGGTAAGGGGCTTTGGAAATAGGAGAAGTTCCAGGCTCCAACTCTCTCTCTAAACGGTTCATCCCGCGTTGACGGTAATCGGATGAGATTTTGGAACACATCTTCAAATTCTTGTACCACCGGAATTTTGTCGAGAAACACTTCCCGATCCGCACCAGCAATGGTGATCTTTTCTATGAACAACTCACACCCTTCCTTGACCAGCCATTCTGCTCTTAATGTCGATATTACTGGAATTCCAGTCTTCTTCTTCTTCCCTTGAAACACCAGCTTCCCTTCTTTCCGAGTAAAGGTCACTCAACATTTCTCATAGTCCAACTAAGCTTGATAGTATGCTAGCCAGTTCATCCCAAGAATTGCTTGATACCCCTTGATTGGTAGCACGATTAGATCGCCAGGCATGTCCACATCGCCTACTACGATTGACACATCTTGATAAATAGCATGCGACTTCAGTATTGCACCACCCGCCGCATGAACCATCCTGATGCTTTCCTCCAGACCGTTCTTAGACGCCCAACACGCTGTGGTGTTGCCTTGCATGCGGTTTCATCGCGCATGCAACCAAAGCATGTTGATCGATATGTGGGCGCTATGGTGTTGCCTTGCATGCAGACAGGACGTGCATAAGACATCTGGAGGACGTGGTGTCACCTTTCATACCATCCTGGTAATGCATCCAGCCATATGGAGCACGAGGTGCCGTCGTGCATGCGTCCAGAGCCATGCGAAACGACACACGGGCTGCCACCAACCTGAATCTGATTGGTTGCTGCTTCCTATAAATACCCCCACGAACACAGCTCATTTCAACACATCCAGACCTGTCCAAATAAAGTTAACAACATGGGTAGAGAGAGAGAGAGAGATAGAGAGAGAAAGAGAGAGAGAGAGAGAGAGAAAGTGGTCGAGTTAAGAGTATGGTCGATTCTAAAGACCAATACTCCACTGAGAATCCAAGTTCTGTCAAATCGGCGATTCTCGGAAATTATGAGGCGGAAGCTCTGTCCAAATCAATCCGTCCAAGCCAGTAATATTATTTGATGACCAAGTGGATGATATGTCCAAGATCATCTTCACGACTACATATCAGTCTAAGTTCTGAAGCCGATGTACTATCGGGAAGTCTGAAGAACTGTCCAGAAGCTAAAGAAAGTTTTGTCAGAGTTAAGATCAATCCACGTTAGTTTCTTCATGATAAAGCCGAGGTACATTCCAAGTCAAGGTCAGTACATTCCAGTCCACTCAAGTCGTCCAATGGGTTTTGGCCAAGTCCACTCCGATCAACCAGTTTCTTATCGCCATTGAACACTGTGAATTGGTTGGTCTGAATTCTACTTGGAATTTAGAATAGTTTATGGTTATGTTTAAGTTCCACTTGGAACTTAGGATAGATCGAGTTGCGTATAGAGTAGAATGCTCACGCTATTGCATGGTAGAGTCCTTAGGGTTATTTTATTTATTTCTAAACCGTACTTAGTTTAGCACGGGCTAAACAGAGATTAAATGGAATTAAGACTGAGTTAATAACCTGACTAGGACTAGGGCTAGGATGCATCATGTTTTCTATTCTTTCATGTTGATATGGTTGAAAGTTCCTTCTTCTAGCCTTTGTGGTAGGTAGATAGGATAATTCCGGTTGAGAGGATGAACACGAAGTCACCAGGGCCCAGGTTAGAGTGTCGAGTTAGGCGTCGTTGTAGTAACCCACCTAAAAGGGTAAAAGGGTCGAGATCGACAAAGTTGGAATTAGGATCCAAACTTTTGGGAATCACATTTGATGAGGAATGTTGAGTTTTGGTCATATAAAATGTAACATGGTTCAGAGAAAATGGAAGAGTGGTCAAGCATCAACCTGGTGGTCGAGTCGCGGGCAACAAGGATTGATCGAGAAATTTTGAAATACGAGGTGGTCAAAGAATTGATCGTGAGTGAAGCACGAGACAAATAAGCTGACCATGTTAGAAAATGTCTTAGATTGATCAGAGGGACGTTTTGGAAGCATTACGTTTTTGGAAGCACGACGCTTTCGAAGCTCGACGTTTTAGAAGAACGACGTTTCTTCAGCACGAATTTTTCAGCAAAAACCTTTGTATCAGTAAAATATTATTTCGGAGACAAAATAAGTCGGAATCAGTACGAGAATTAAGCAGGATGGGAAGTAAGCACGACGGGATCGAAGCAGGACAGGAAAATCCAAAGTTGGGCAAAATCCCTAATTCGGCACTACAGAATATCTCGGGGGAAGCCGAAGGCTCTGGAAATATTTTCCGTCAAGGTCAGAATTCAGATTGGAATATATTAAAAATATTCAGCGCATCAGAAAGACAGCGGAAAAATATTTTGGATTTATCACGGGTCAAAAATATGCCAGAAGGACCAATATCAGATGAACGAACTGAGAAGTACGAGGTGGCTCAATGCATGGGATCAAGATGTGCTACCAACCATCTAACAAGCTTAGTGTCTACACAAGCACGAGGTGTCGCCTTCCATGGAAGCAGGACATGCGGCTTTACATGTCAAAGCACGAGGTGTCGTCGCGCATGCAACTGAAGCATGCTGATCGACATGTGGGCTTTGTGGTGTTGCCTTGCATGTAACCAGGCCATGCTTCCAGACATGTGGAGGACATGGTGTCAACTTTCTGGCAAGCTCTCTGTTTACATAAGCACAAGGTATCATTGTGCATGGAAGCAGAACATGCAGCTTGACATGTAGGAGCACGAGGTGTTGTCGCGCATGCAACCGAAGCATGCTGATCGACATGTGGGCGCTGTGGTTTTGCCTTGCATGCAGACAGGACGTGCGTATGACATCTGGAGGAGTTGGTGTCACCTTGCATGCCATCGTGGTCATGCATCCAGCCATGTGGAGCACGAGGTGACGCTGTGCATGCGTCCAGAGCCATGCAAAGCAACACAAGGGCTGCCACCAACCTGAATCTGATTGGTTGCTGCTTCCTATAAATAGCCCATGACCCCATATCATTTGAACACATCCAGACCTATCCAAATAAATTAAAAAACGTGGGTGGAGAAAGAGAGAGAGAGAGAGAGAGAGAGAGAGAGAGAGAGAGAGAGAGAGAGAGAGAGAGAGAGAGAGAGAGAGAGAGAGAGAGAGAGAGAGAGAGAGAGAGAGAGAGAGAGAGAGAGAGAGAGAGAGAGAAAGTGGTCGAGTTAAGAGTATGGTCGATTCTAAGACCGATAATCCACTGAGAAGTCAAGTTCTGTCCAATCAGCGTTTCTCTACAATTATGAGGCGGAAGCTCTGTTCAAATCAATCCGTCCAAGTCAGTAATATTCTTTGATTACCAAGTGGAGGTTCTGTCCAAGGCTAGGTTAGTTCCACGAGTTCAGATCAGTCTAAGTTCTGAAGTCGTTGTTCTACCGGGAATTCAAAGAAAAGTCCAGAAGCTAAAGAAAGTTCTGTCAGAGTCCAGATCAGTCCAAGTTAGTTTCTTCATGATTATTATGAGGTACTGTCCAAGTCAAGGTCAGTCCATTCCAGTCCACTCAAGTCGTCCAATGGGTTTTGGCCAAGTCCTCTACGATCAACCAGCTGCTTATCGGCATAGAACACTGTGAGTTGGTTTGTTTGAATTCTACTTGGAATTTGGGATAGTTTTTTCTTATGCTTAATTTCCACTTGGAACTTAGGATTCTTCGAGTCGCATATAGAGTAGAATGCTCACGTTATTGCATGATAGAGTCCGTAGGGTTATTTTATTAAATCGGACTCAGTTTAACATGGGCTAACCTGAGATGAACTGGAATTAAGACTGAGTTAATAACTTGATTAGGACTAGGACTAGAGCTAGGATGCATCATATTTTCTATTCTTGCGTGTTGATATGGCTGAGTGTAGGTTCCCGTTATCTTTAAAGATAGTTTCGTAGTAGGAGGCCGAACTACCTGGATAACGGTTTGATTGAGTTGATTAAATGATAGATTAGTTAAATGGATGTTTATTTAATTAATCTTGTTGATTGAGGTTAGCCAGCTCTTGGTAAGGGAGTGACTAATTGGTAGGTTTATTTAGATATGATATTGTTGTTTAGTTTATTATATGTTAGTACTAAGGGTCTTAGGCCATATAGGCCAGACTACTGGTACTATTGGTTAGTTTTGTAGATTCGATTCTAGTTAGGATCTGGAACTTTAACCTTTAGTTAGGTTCTGGATTAATTTTGTGTTACGTGTGTGTTGCGGATAGCATGTGCGTAAACTGCCCATGATAGGCATGTTTAGGGGTGATTAGAGTTTCCTCGAGCTTGTACCTAGCGGGTTCAAGGAAACCCCTTATTCGCTGGATTGGGAAGACTCAGAGAGACGGGGTCATGGCCTAGGGCTGAGTGTTACACGACGGTGTAATGTCCAGCAGTGACCCGAATGACTGTGGGCTGTCGCGCGGTGACCCGACTGACTGGGCTGTGGGCGGTTGAAAGTTCCTTCTTCTAGCCTTTGTGGTAGGGAGATAGGATATTACCAATGTAGAGGAGGAACACGATGTCACCATGGCCCAGGTTAGAGAGTCGAGTTAGAGCATCATGTTAGTAAAAGGGTTATGGAACCCTAGAGTAAGTGTACCACCAATATACGGTGTTACGAATTAGATCTAGTCGTTGGTTAATATCTTATTATTGTGATATTGGTGATTGATTTCCTTGCAGGTTTCTAACACTGAGATCTAATTCTGGGTTAGGTATCAGATTAGGCTTGGTGTCTCTTTGGTTAATATAGACCAGAAGTTGGCTGTTATATTGTTTGGTTGATTGCTTATGATGGGTGGTGGATATTGAAAGCTATGCGTTATCATTGATTGGCTGATCATGTTCTTGTCTGATTGTTGGTCGACCGGTTAATGATACTTGTATTGTCTAAGTGTCTAACACTACATGAGTATTGTACTTAGGAGTATATATGGTTTACTAGGAATTGATTGTTGACTTGTTTTCATGCAGGTTCCCGTTACATGAAGTTAGATCAGGGAAGGAGGCCAAATTTAACTTAGTAACGGTTTGATTAGATAGTGAATTGTGATTGCTTGTGTAGCCTTAGCTTTGATTGCATGCTTGGGCTAGATTGATTGTTATTTTGGGTTGTCTGTGTAGTTTATAGGTTGCGGGTAGAGGCTGCTATCTCACTGAGTAAAATTAGGTTACTAATCCAACTCTGTTGTCCTCTTTGCAGGTAGCTTTAGTAAGGATGATCGGATAGCTCGGTTCTGGACGTTATGACCGCCGGAGTAGATTTCATGCCTTTTGTAAATGGTATTTTGATTTGCGTTTAGTTGACCCGATTTGGCATTAGGCCGGGCCTAGACTTCAATTATTTCATTGTATGGATATTTCTTGAATCAATAAAGTATTTGTTTTATATGAGCATCATGAGTAGTCTGATATTTGACTAGTCCAGTCTAACACAACGTTAGGTCTTGGTACGGCTTGAAAAGCCTCAGGCCTAGATCTAACGAACCAGTTAGCTCTTGGTACGGGTTGCAAAGCCTTATGCCTTGATTTAGCGGGATGAGTTAGTGCATGAACTGGTCTAGGTTGCAGAGTAAGTTCCTTGACTCTGACCAGATAGTCCTTAGCCCCGTCACGGTAGCGCTTCTGGACCATGGTGTTGGGTTTGACGGTGAGTCATGTTCTTTTTTGATTATTGGCGGGCCGGTTGGCTCATTTCATCTCTAACGTGGGTGTTGGTCGGTCTATCGGTCATGTTCTTGTTTGATTGTTGGCCATTTGGTCGACCATATGTCTAGGACAGTTCGGGGGTGTTACAGAGGTGGTATTAGAGCATGGTTTCCTCCATGCTTCCGGAACTCATGATTTAATCTGTTTTCAAATATTTTATCGAGTAAAAAGAGTCACAAAAGGCATTAGGAAAACTGGTTACGTCCAAAGGTAGGATTTATTGGTTTAGCAACTAGGATTAGTTAGTGGAATCTAGAATTTCTTGGTTTCCTGGAATAGAATTGTTAGGTTGCTGGTTAGCATTGCTAGGTTGTTTTGTTAGAATTGTGGTTAGGTTGCGTAGTTAGTACTTGTTGGGGTAGTTGTTGAGTAACTTGCATGTGAAGTGTTCGATTAAGTTGCAGCTAGTAAGTGTGTTCGTTGATCGAAACTTTATGGATGGAAACCTAAAAGTAGAGAGAGTTCGAGGCCAAAAACCCAAACCTAAAGCGAGAGAGGAGGGAGAATCAGAGGGACTGGAAAGTGGAATAGACTGGACAAATGGGAAGGAACAAGACTTCAGTGGGAAGGACTTCATCAGTTTTTGGGGAAAAGGAAGATCGAGAAGGATTTAAGGAATCTGGAAAAGGGTGATATCTATCTTAAGGACAAAATAATATCATGGGAAATTAGAGTGTTCTGGATGAGCAACATTAAGAAGATGATCCAACAATCATTTAAGTGAAGAGATATAAAGATGATCGTTGCAACCTAGATGAGCAAACTCAAGGGACAATGGCAGGCACGTGAAGAGATATGAAGACGATTGTGGAGACCCTGAGGAGGATAATCAAGGAACAATGGTAGACAAAGCAAAGAGACTATGGAGATGAGCTGAGAATGAGTGAACCATGGGAAGTCAAGAAGTAAAGAAAGGAAATAATTTAAGACCGAGGGGAATGCTTTGAAATGTATTAAGGTAAAGCGAGTTCAGAATCAGAAAAGTGTGTGGAGACCCAAAGCAATCAAACAAAGACAATCATAGGCGAGCCGACAAAGAAACACATCAAATGACCAAGACCGCAAGACAAAGTAATCTGAGGAATTGTCATCAAAGAGGAGCATGACATGAAGCTGAGCATTTGGACATCTAAGAATTCGAGGATGAATTCTCTTAAGCAGGGGGGAGGGGGGGAGAATGTAGTAACCTACCTAAAAGGGTAAAATGGTCGAGATTGACAAAGTTGGAATTTGGATCCAAGCTTTTGGGAATCAACGTTTAATGAGGAATGCTGAGTTTTGGTTATATAAAACGTAACATGGTTCAAAGAAAATGGAAGAGTGGTCGAGCATCAACCTGGTGGTTGAGTCGCGGGCAATAAGGATCGATCGAGGAATTTTGAAATACGAGGTGGTCAAAAAATTGATCGTGAGTGAAGCACGGGCCGAATAACCTGCTAGACCTTGTTAGACAATGTCTTAGATTGATCAGAGGGACATTTTGGGAGCATCACATTTTTGGAAGCACGACGTTTTAGAAGCTCGACGTTTCTTCAGCACGAAATTTTCAGCAAAAACTTTGTATCAGTAAAATATTATTTCGGAGAAAAAATTTGTCAGAAACAGGACGGGAAGTAAGCACGACCAGATCAAAGTAGGACGGGAAAACCCAAAGTTGGGCAGAAGCCCTAATTTCGGCACTATGGAATTATTTGGGAGAATCTGGAGGCTCTGGAAATATTTTCCGTCAAGGTCAGTATTCAGATTGGAATTTATTAAAGACAGTAGAAAAATATTCCGGATTTATCGCGGGTCAAAAATATGCCGGAAGGACGGAATCAGGTGACGGAACTGAGAAGCAGGAGGTGGCTCCGTACATGGGATCAGGACGTGCTGTCAACCATCTAACAAGCTTAGTGTCTACACAAGCACGAGGTATCGCCGTGCATGGAAGCAGGACATGCGGCTTGACATGTCAAATCACGCGGTGTCGTCGCGCATACAACCGAAGCATGCTGATCGACATGTGGCCGTTGTGGTGTTGCCTTGCATGCAACCAGGCCATGCTTCCAGACATGTGGAGGACGTGGTGTCAACTGCCTGGCAATCTCTCTGTCTACACAAGCACGAGGTGTCACTGTGCATGGAAGAAGAACATGCAGCATAAAATGTTGAAGCACGAGTTGTCATCACGCATGCAACCGAAGCATGCTGATCGACATGTGGGCGCTATGGTGTTGCCTTGCATGCATCCAGGACGTACATAGGACATGTGGAGGACGTGGTGTCACCTTGCATGCCACCGTTGTCATGCATCCAGCCATGTGGAGCACGAGGTTCTGCCGTGCATGCGTCCGGAGTCATGCGAAGCGACACACGGGCTGCCACCAACCTGAATCTGATAGGTTGCTGCTTCCTATAAATATCCCACAACCCCAGCTCATTTCAACACATCCAGACCTGTCCAAAAAAATTAAAACGTGGGTAGAGAGAGAGAGAGAGAGAGAGAGAGAGAGAGAGAGAGAGAGAGAGAGAGAGAGAGAGAGAGAGAGAGAGAGAGAAAGTGGTCGAGTTAAGAGTATGGTCAATTCTAAAGACCGATACTCCACTGAGAAGCCAAGTTCTTTCCAATCAACGATTCTCTGCAACTATGAGGCGGAAGCTCTGTCCAAATCAGTCCGTCCAAGACAATATTATTCTTTGATGACCAAGTGCAGGTTCTTTCCAAGATCAGGTTAGTTCCACGAGTTCAGATCAGTCTAGGTTCTAAAGCCGATGTTCTACTAGGAAATCCGAAGAACTGTCCAGAAGCTAAAGAAAGTTCTGTCAGAATCCAGATCAGTCCAAGTTAGTTTCTTCATGATCAAGCTGAGGTACTGTCCAAGTCAAGGTCAGTCCATTCCTGTCCACTCAAGTCGTCCAACGGGTTTTGGCCAAGTCCTCTTTGATCAACCAGCTTCTTATCGGCATAGAACATTGTGAGTTGGTTTGTTTGAATTCCACTTGGAATTTAGGATAGTTTTTGGTTATGCTTGAGTTCCACTTGGAACTTAAGATAGATCAAGTTGCATATAGAGTAGAATACTCACGTTATTGTATGATAGAGTCCTTAGGGTTATTTTATTAAATCAGACTCAGTTTAGCACGGATAACCTGAGATGAACTGGAATTAAGACTGACTTAATAACTTGATTAGGACAAGGGCTAGGATGCATCGTATTTTCTATTCTTGCGTATTGATATGGCTGAGTTTAGGTTCCCATTATCTTTAAAGATAGTTTCGTAGAAGGAGGCCGAACTATCTGGGTAACGGTTTGATTGAGTTGATTGCAAGATAGATTAGTTATTTGCATGCTAGTTTAATTAATCGTGTTGATTGAAGTTAGCCAGATCTTGGTAAGGGAGTGACTAACTGGTTGGTTAATTTAGATGTGATATTGTTTTGTAGTTTATTATATGTTAGTACTAAGGGTCTTAGGCCATATAGGCCGGACTACTGGTACGATTGGTTAGTTTTGTAGATTCGAGTCTAGTTAGGATCTGTAACTTTATCCTTAGGTTAGGTTCTGGATTAAGGTTGTGTTGCGTGTGTGGTGCCGATAGCATGTGCGTAACCCGCCCATGCTAGGCATGTTTAGGGGTTATTAGTGTTTACTCGACCTTGTACCTAGCGGGTTCAAGGAAACCCCTTATTCGCTGGATCGGGAAGACTGAGAGAGGCGTGGTCATGGCCTAGGGCTGAGTGTTACACGATGGTGTAACGTTCGACAGTGACCCGAATGACTGTGGGCCATCCCGAGATGACCCGAATGATTGTTGGCCGCGGTCGGTTGAAAGTTCCTTCATCTAGCCTCTGTGGTCGGGAGATAGGATATTTCTGATGTCGAGGAGGAACACGAAGTCACCAGAGCCTAGGTTAGAGAGTCGAGTTAGATCGTCTTGTTAGTAAAAGGGTTATGGAACCCTAGAGTAAGTGTACCACCGATATACGGTTTTATGAATTAGATCTAGTCGTTGTTTAGTATCTTATTATTGTGATATTAGTGATTGATTTCCTTGCAGGTTTCTAACACTGAGATCTAATTCTGGGTTAGGTACCAGATTAGGCTTTGTAGCTCTTTGGTTAGTATAGTCCCGAAGTTGGCTATTATATCGTTTGGGCGATTGGTTATGAAGGGTGGTGGATATTGAAAGCTATGCGGTATCATTGATTGGCGTCAATCATGTTCTTGTCTGATTGTTGGTCGACCGGTTAATGATACTTGTATAGTCTAAGTGTCTAATACTATATGAGTACTAAACTTAGGCGTATATATGGTTAACTAGGGATTGATTGTTGACTTTTTTTTATGCAGGTTCCCGTTACTTTAAGTTAGATTAGGGCAAGAGGCCAAATCTAACTTAGTAAAAGTTTGATTAGATAGTGACTTGTGATTGCATGAGTAGCCTTAGCTTTGATTGCATTCTAGGGCTAGATTGATTGTTATTTTGGGTTGTCTGGGTAAATTATAGGTTGCGGGTAGAGGCTGCCAGCTCACTGAGTAACATTAGATTACTAATCCAACTCTGTTGTCCTTTTTCCGGGTCGCTTTAGTAAGGATGATCGGATAGCTCGGTGCAGGACGTTATGACCGCTAGAGTAGATTTCATGCCTTTTGTAAATGGTATTTTGATTTGCATTTAGTTGACTCGATTTGACATTAAGCCGGGCCCAGTCTTGAATTATTTCATTGTATGGATATTTCTTGAATCAATAAAGTATTTCTTTTATATGTGCATCATGAGTAGGCTGATATTTGACTAGTCCGGTCTAACACAACTTTAGGTCTTGGTACGGGTTGAAAAGCCTCAGGCCTAGATCTAACGGAACCGTTATCTCTTGGTACGGGTTGCAAAGCCATATGCCTTGATTTAGCGGCACGAGTTAGTGGATGAACTGGTCTAGGTCACGGAGTAAGTTCTTTGACTCTGACCGGATTGTCCCTAGCCCGTCACGGTAGCTCTTCCGGACCAAGGTTCTGGGTTTGATGGTTAGTCATGTTCTTGTTTGATTGTTGGCTGGCCGGTTGGCTCATTTGATCTCTAACCCTGGGTGTTGATCTGTCTATCGGCCATATTCTTGTTTGATTGTTGGCCGGTTGGTCGACCATATGTCTAGGACGGTCCGAGGGTGTTACAGTCGTGTTTGAAAAAGGGTTATGGAACCCTAGAGTAAGTTTAGCACCGATATAAAATGTTACGAATTAGATATAGTCGTTGTTTAGTATCTTGTTATTGTGATATTGGTGATTGATTTCCTTGCAGGTTTCTAACACTGAGATCTACTTCTTGGTTAGGTACCAGATTACGCTTGGTGACTCTTTGGTTTGTATAGACCCGAAGTTGGCTGTTATATGGATTGGGCGATTGCTTATGAAATGTGGTGGATATTGAAAGCTATGCGGTATCATTGATTGGCCGATCATGTTCTTCTCTGATTGTTGGTCGACCGGTTAATGATACTTGTATAGTGTAAGTGTCTAACACTATATGAGTACTGAACTCATGCGTATATATGGTTAAATAGGGATTGATTGTTGACTTGTTTTCATGACGGTTTCCGTTACTTGAAGTTAGATCAGGGTAGGAGGCCAAATCTAACTTAGTAACGGTTTGATTAGATTGTGAATTGTGATTGCTTGTGTAGCCTTAGCATTGATTCCATGCTTGGGCTAGATTGATTGTTATTTTGGGTTGTATGGGTAGTTTACAGGTTGCGGGTAGAGGTGACCAGCTCACTGAGTAACATTTGGTTACTCACCCAACCCTGTTGTCCTTTTTGCATGTAGCTTTAGTAAGGATGATCGGATAGCTCGGTGCTTGACGTTAGGACCGCCCGAGTAGATTTCATGCCTTTTGTAAACGGTATTTTGATTTGCGTTTAGTTGAATCGATTTTGCATTAGGTCGGGCTCAGTCTTGAATTATTTCATTTTATTGATATTTTTTGAATCAATAAAGTATTTGTTTTATATGCGCATCATGAGTACTCTGATATTTGACTAGTCCGGTCTAACACAACGTTAGGTCTTGGTCCGGGTTGAAAAGCCTCAGGCCTAGATCTAACAGAACCATTAGCTCTTGGTACGGGTTGCAAACCCTTATAGCTTGATTTCGCAGGATGAGTTAGTGGATGAAATGGTCAAGGCCGCAGTGTAAGTTCTATGACTCTAACCGGATCGTCCTTAGCCCGTCATGTAGGGCTTCCGGACCATGGGTCTGGGTTGGATGGTTAGTCATGTTCTTGTTTGACTGTTGGCTGGCCGGTTGGCTCATCTCTAACCCTGGGTATTGTTTGGTCTATCGGTCATGTTCTTGTTTGATTGTTGTCCGGTGGATCGACCATATGTCTAGGACTGTTCGGGGGTGTTACAGAGGTGGTATTAGACCACCTCTGTAACACCCCCAAACCTTCCTAGGCATAGGTCGAACCACCTGCCAACAATCAAACAAGAACATGGCCGATGATCCGTCCCACATCAAGGATTGGAGGTGAAAGACCAACCGACCAGTCAACAATCAAACAAGAACATGACTGACCATCCAACCCAGAACCATGGTCCGGAAGCTCTATGTGACAGACTAGGGACAATCCGGTCTATGTCACCGAACTTAATCCGCAACTTAGACCAGTTCATTAACTAACACGTCCAACTAAATCAAGGCATAAAGCTTTGGGACCCGTACCAAGAATTAATAGTTCCAATAGATCGAGGCCTAAGGCTTTTCAACCCGCACCAAGACCTAATGTTGTGTTTTGACTGGACAAGTCTATTTATCAGAGAAACATTGTAACATATATTAAACATCAATTTTATTGATTATAGTAAATATTCGTTACAAGTAAAAGATAAAGATTACAGATGGATTCAGGCCTAGTGCCAATATCGAGTCAAAATACTTTTAAACAAGTACCGTTTTACAAAAGGAAAGGCAAGGTACTTTCGGTACTCCTAACGTCCAGGTTCCTTGCTACCCGGTCTCCCACTAATGTTTCCTGCAACAATAGGTGAGTTTAATGAGTAAACTAGTGTTACTCAGTGATTCAGAGCCCCAACTAGAAAATACAACCCCTAGCCATCCCAACCCCAAACACATCTAAGACAAGGAGTTCACCTAATATCACAACAATAATAACAATTATCACACAAGACTTCACCCTTGGAAACACGAGTGACTCAACAATAATCATAACTAAAATAAGCAGCGGATCCTAATAAACCGTTAGCATAATAAAAGGGATATATGCTAAGAATCTCTACACCTATACACTTAACTACACAACCCCTCTCGATCTTTCTCCTTACTTACACAACCACGGAACACCCAACTCGCAGACACAAAGGCACACGGGTTAGAACATCCAATATAAGTGACATGTAACCCCGATAGGGTGTCACATGACGAAGCATGCTTTCTAGCAACTTCTCTGTACAGAGCATGCTTTATGCAACCTGTCTGCCTAGCCGCGTAGGGACATACTCTAGCAACCTTCCTTGCTGCAAACTAAGATGTAGCACCCACCAAGGATACCACATGACGGAGCATGCTCTCTAGCAACCTCTCCGTACAGAGCATGCTTTATGCAACCTTTCTGCCAAGCAGCATACGAACATGCTTACGTAAATTTCCTTGCCGGGTAACTCCCAATACACAAGCCTAAAATTGTTGATCGGGTAAGCTATTGGCACAACTCGACACTAACAAATATTACCAGCAGTCTAGCCTATATGGCCTATGACCCTTGGTACAAAACTAACTAGGAATTCAACCTATATGGCCTAGATCTCCTAATATTAACTCAACCATCACAACACGTACTAATGAATCGGCCTATGTGGCATAGATTCCCTAGTACTAACATCTAATCAAGTAAACAACAACAATAACAAGAAATGATCACAATCCCCCATGCAAACAAATAAGAACGCAAAGCAATAATCACCTAACCATGCAATCTATCAACCTAGCAATTAACCAAGCCTTATAGTTATCTAAGCGTTCCACAAGCAATAACTAAGTATGCAATCTAACAACCTAACAATCAATCAATTCCAGAACCTATATAACCACAACTCAGAAGTATTATCTAAGCATTCAGCATTCCCTAACTAACCAAGCAACCTAATCTCAAATCTCAACCTAATCGGAAATCTAAGCAAGCTATAACTAATTATGCTACTAATCAATCAATCATGATTCAAAACATTAATAATTATCTATTCAAACCATTACAAAGTTAGACCCGGCCTCCTGCCATGGTCCAGCTTCACAATAATGGGAATCTGCATGAAAACAATTTAACAAACAATTCACATGACACACTATGTTTTGTTCGTTGTGGCTTTGACCCTTGCCCGAATCCTCGACCAAAACCTTTTCTTGGACTCCTCAAAGTAGCTTCCCATCCAAATATACCTCAGAGGCGTGCTTGAGCTTGTATGGAATCCCTTGAACAACTCTGAACTCAAACAGAAACTCCTCTAGGCGTCGACCCAAACTGGTATAGTAACTGATCTCGAAAACTCCCGAAAACTATAAAAACTATCGAAAACTCTTGCTTTTTCTCTCTACTTTCTCTCATGTTTTAAGGTGCTTTGAAGTGGTATGGATGTGTTGAACTGAGCAGGGGTCTTGGGTTATTTATAGGAATCAGAAACCAATCAGCTTCAGGTTTGTGGCAGCCCGTGTGTCGCTCCGCATGGCTCTGGACGCATGCACGGCGACACCTCGTGCTCCACATGTCTCTCAGCATGCTCAAGTATCATGCAGATTGCCACCATTCCTCCCAGATGCCATTCTGCATGAATGAAACTAATGCAGGGCGCTACACCAGTTCCACATGGCTGGCCGCATGCTTCAGTTCCATGCACGACCACACCTCGTGCTACGACATGTCAAGCCGCATATACTAGCTCCATGCACGGCGACACCTAGTCCTTCTGTTGAAACTTAGCTTGATAGACAGTTGATATCACTTTCTGATCTCATGCAATGAGCCACCTCATGCTTCCCGGTCCAATCGACTGATTTCGGTCTTTCTGACATATTTTCGACCAGCGATCAATCCCGATTATTTTTTATATGCCCGTCCTGATTCTCTTAATAATTTTAATAAACTCCAAATAAATCTTGACCTTGATGAAAAATATTTCCCGAGCCTCTGGCTTTCCTGAAAATTTCCATAATACCGAAATTATGGTTTTTGCCCAATTTTGGGTTTTTCCGTCGAGCTCCGATCCTGTCTTGCTTACTTTCCATCCTGCTTAATTCCCATCCTCTTAATTCCCGTCCTGCTTCCGATGTTCAAAATAATATTTGAAGAAGTTTCACAGAGAACTTTGTGCCTAAGAAACGTCTAGCTTCGGAAACGTCGTGCTTCTAAAATGTCTTGCTTCCAAAAATGTTAGGCTTCCAAAAGGTCCGTCTGTTAAATCTAAGACATTATCTAACATGGTAGAGAAGCTTATTCGTCTCATGGTTCAATCAATATCAATTCTTCGACCACCTCGTACTTCAAAATTTCCCGATCGATCCTTATCGCCTGCGACTCGACCACCATGTTGATGCTCGACCATTCTACCATTTTCTACGAACAGTGTCATGTTTTATATGACCAAAACTAAACATTCCTCATCCTTCATTGATCCCAAAAACTTTGGCTCCAAATTCCAACTTGTCGATCTCAACCATTTTATCCCTTCGGGTGGGTTACTACATTCTTCCCCCTTAATAGAAATCGTCCTTGAATTCTTAGATGTCTATTTGCTTAGATTCATAATCTGCTCCTCCTTGGTTTGTTTTGATGGCAATCTCTTCTTGGATTACCTGTTCTTGTGGTCTTGGTTATTTGACGTGTTTCTTCTTCGGCTAGCCTTTCATGTCTTCGTTTGATTGCTTTGGTTCACTGCACACACTTCTTATCCCGGACTCGATTTACCTTGATACATCTCAAAGCATCCCCTCAGTCTTGAATCCTTTCGGTTCTTTACTTATTGACTTCCCATGGTTCATTCATTCTTAACTAACTCCAAATCTCTTCACTCTCTCTACTACTGTCCTTTAAGTGTCCTCCTCAAGGTCCATAGTCGGCTTTAAGTCTCTTCAATCTCACTGAGTCATCTTCTTACTTTTCAACTGCCGTAACACTTTCATTCTGTATGATATTATCCTGTCCTCTCGATAGATACTATACTCGTACTTAGCCATTTCTTTAATCTTGATTTCTTCTAATGATCAAATCTTCTATATCTAGCATGTCCTTTTGATAGAATGAATGAAGCATGGAAAGTCAAGAAGTTAAGAGAAGGACTCAAGAACAAGGGGAATGCTTTGAGATATATCGAGGTAAAGCGAGTTCAGGATCAGAAGTGTGTGTGGTTACCTAAAGCAATCAAACGAACACATCAAAGGCGAGCTAACAAAGAAACACATCACAAAACCAAGACCACAAGACGAAGTTATCCAAAAAGAGACTCCATAAAAAAAAACACAAGGAGGAGCAGATTGTGCAGCTAAGCAACTAGAGATCTAAGATTTTGAGGACGAATTCTATTAAGGGGGGGGGGGAATGTAATAACCCGCCCGAAGGGATAAAATGGTCGAGATCGACAAGTTGGAATTTGGAGCCGAGCTTTTGGGGATCAAATTATGATGAAGAGTGTTGATTTTTGGTCATATAAAACTTAACATGGTTCGGAGAAAATGGAAGAGTTGTCGAGCATCAACCTGGTGTCGAGTCGCGGGCAATAAGGATCGATCAAGAGTTTCATAGTTAGAGATTGTCGAAGAATGGATCATGAGTGAAACATCAGTCAAACTAAGCTGCTCTATCATATTATACAATGTCTTAGATTGATCAGTCGGGCGTTTTGGAAGCATAACATTTTTGGAAGCATGATTTTTTGAAGCTTGACGTTTTAAAAGCACGATATTTCCGAAGCACGGCGTTTTCGGAAAATTTTCATATCAGTAAAATATTATTTTGGAGACATAATAAGTCAGAAGTAGGATGGGAATTAAGCAAGATGGGAATTAAGCAGGACGGGACCGAAGCACGACGGGAAAACCCAAAATTGGGTAGAACCCCTAATTTTGGATTTATGAAATTTTCGGGGAAGCTGGAGGCTCAATAAATATTTTTCATCAAGGTCAGGATTCCGTTGGAGCTATTAAAATTTTTAGAGAATCAGAACGGGAGCGAAAAAATATTCGGGATTGATCGCGGGTCGAAAATATTTCGGAAGGGCCGAAATAAGGTGAATGGACCGAGAAGCACGAGGTGGCTCTATGCATGGGATCATAACGTGGTGTCAACTTCCTGGCAAGCTATCTGTCTAAATAAGCACGAGGTTTTTCTGCGCAGCCTGACATGTCGTAGCACGAGGTGTCGTCGCACATGAAACCGAACCATGCTGATCGACATGTGGGAACTGGTGTGTCAGCTTGAATGCTTTGTGGGCTCGTGGGAAGACATGTGGGAGGATGTGGTGTCACGTTTCATGTGATCCAGGTCTTGCAACCAGCCATCAGCCATATGGAGCATAAAGTGTCGCCATGCATGCAACCGAAGCATGTTGATCGACATGTTGGGAGTTGTGTAGGGCGACGCATGCACTCCAGCCATTCAGCAAGCCATCTGGACGTGTAGGTGTCTCCTGGCATGCCAAGGAAGCTTGCAACAGGGCATGTGTACGTCCATGTCTCGCTGCGCATGCGACCGGGGACGACACCCGGGCGCTAGGCTGGCTCGTCCTTACTGGCCGGTGACTTCTATAAATACCCAGCTCCAGCTATTCGTTTTCATTCATCCCAGACATAAGAAACACACTTAAAGACGTGGGTTAGAGATATATAGAGAAATAAGTGAGGTGCTTTAGAAGTATAGACAATTCTGAAGACCGAAAAATTGTCGGGAACTTCCGAAAGACTTTTCAGAAGCTAAAGAAGGTTCTCTCCGAGTTCAGATCAGTCCATTCCAGTCCATCCAAGATAAGACGTTGGGGTTTGGCTAAGCTCTCTCCGATCAACCAGCTGGTAAGAGGCCTAGAACATTATGAGTTAGTTTGTTTGAGTTAGTTTTGAACTTATGATATATCAAGTATTCATATAGAGTAGAATACTCACGTTATTGCATGATAGAGTCCTTAGGGTTATTTTATTAAATCAGACTCAGTCTAGCATGAGCTAAGCTGAGATTAAATGGAATTAAGACTGAGTTAATAACCTGACTAGGACTAGGAAGATATGAGATGATTATTCATGAATGGTATAGTTTGATAAATAACGACTTAAGTAAATTGACATATCGTTGAGATGTATATCTTATTTTATTGCATGGTTGATAAGTTATGGTTAGATATGCCGTAGATATGTTAGGTTGTATTGTTTGGTAGATGGTAGTTCTTCTTGCTTTTGTAGGTTACACGGAAGTAAGGTCTAAGGCCGGGAGGTGCTTTGATCCAGTAAGTGTATTAGTTGATTCTAGGGTAGAGGTGGTACTCAAGTTAGTTTTCGTTAGATGTAAGTACTAGGGAACCTAGGTCACGTAGACCAAGTTCCCGAGTACGTGTTGTGATTGTTGAGTAGTACTAGAGGTCCTAGGCAATATAGGTCGGATCACCAATAGTAGTAGATTAGTGTTGTAGAGTCGAGATCTTAGTTAGTTATTCTGGAACTTATGTCGTTAGGCTAGGTTATGGAATAAAGTTGTGTTTAGGGTGTGCTACCGACAGCATGTGCGTAACCCACCCATGCTAGGCATGTTTAGGGGTGATTAGCGTTTTCCTCACCCTTGTACCCAGCGGGTTCAAGGAAACCCCTTACTCGCTGGATCAGGAAGACTCAGAGAGATGGGGTCATGGCCTAGGGCTTAGTGTTAGACGACGCTGTAACGTGGAAGTGACCCGATGGACTGTGGGCTGTTGCGCGGTGTCCTGATGGACTGTGGGCTGCGGTCGGTTGAATGTTCCTTCTTCTGGCCTTTGGGGTAGGTATATAGGATATTGCCGATAAAGAGGATGAAAACAATGTCGCCATTGCCCGAGTTAGAGTGTTGTGTTAGTGTGTCATAGAGGGTTACAGAACCCTCGAGTTAGTGTTAGCACCGATATACTGTGTTAACTTAGATTGAGTCGTGACTGTTAGACTTAGGGATCCTTTTGAGTAGATGGGCGTATGGCCAAGGTTATCTTATTTGACTAAGATTGAGCATACATTAGTCAATAGAGTTTAAGGACTGGCCTTAACCTTTGTTTATGTGCTTAGGCTAGATTGATTGTTATTTTGGGTTGTCTGGACTAAAGTCTAGGTTTCGGGTAGAGGTAGCCAGCTCCCTGAGTGACCTTATGTTGCTCACCCATCTCTCATTGACCTTTTTGCAGGTATCAGGTAGTAGAAGATTGTACGCTCCGGAGTAGATTTGCAGTGCATTTGGATACAGTTGGATTCTTAAAATGACTTATGTTTCAGTTGCGTTTAATTCGGGTTTGGGCCCTAAATTATTTGAAATTCTCTTAAAAGACTTAAAATTGAATTTAAAAATTAACGGGTCCAAGATAATATTGGTATAGTCCGAACCAACACAACGTTAGGTCCTGGTATGGGTTGAAAATCCTTTGGCCTCGATCTAGTGGAACCGTTAACTCCGGGTACGGGTTTCAAAGCTTTTAGCCTTGACTTAACGGGACGTGTTAGTGGATGAAGTGGTCTAGGTTGTGGATTAAGCTCTGACTCTGACTGGATTGTCCCTAGCTCGTCATGTTCTTGTTTGATTACTGGCCGGTTGGTCGACCATATGTCTAGGACGGTTCGGGGGTGTTACAGAGGTGGTATCAGAGCATGGCTTCATCCATGGTTCCGGAACTCATGATTTAATCGGTTTTCAAATATTTTATCGAGTCAAAAAGAGTCACAAAAGGCATTAGGGAACCGGTCATGTCCAGAGGTAGGATTTATTGGTTTAGCAACTAGAATTAGTTAGTCGAATCTAGAATTGCTAGATTGCTGGGATATAATTGTTAGGTTGCTGGTTAGCATTGCTAGGATGTTTTGTTAGAATTGCGGTTAAGTTGCATAGATAGTACTTGTTGAACGACTTGAGTGGACTGGAATGGAGTGACCTTTACTTGGACAGCACCTCAGCTTGATCATGAAGAAACTAACTTGAACTGATATGGACTCGGACAGAACTTTCCTTAGCTTCTGGACAGTTCTTTGGACTTCCCGGTAGAACATCGGATTCAAAACTTTGACTGATCGGAACTCGTGGAACTAACCTGATATTAGACAGAACCTCCACTTGGTCATCAAAAAATATTACTGGCTTGGAAGGATTTATTTGGACAGAGATTCCGCCTCATAATTGCAGAGAATCGCCGATTGGACAAAACTTGGCTTCTTAGTGGAGTATCGGTCTTTAAAATCGACCATACTCTTAACTCGACTACTTTCTTTCTCTTTCTCTTTCTCTCTCTCTCTCTCTCTCTCTACCCACGTTTTTAAATTTATTTGGACAGGTCTGGATGTGCTGAAATGGGCTGGGGTCGTGGGGGTATTTATAGGAGCAGCAACCAATCAGATTCAGGTTGGTGGCAACCCGTGTGTCGCTTCGCATGGCTCCGGACGCATGCAAGGCGGCACCTTGTGCTCCACATGGCTGGATGCATGACCAGGATGACATTCAAGGTGACACCACGTCCTCCAGATTTCTTATGTACGTCCTGGCCGCATGGAAGGCAACACCACAGCGCCCACATGTCGATCAGCATGCTTCCGTTGCATGCGCGACGACACCTCGTGCTTCTACATGTCATGCTGCATGTTCTGCTTCCATGCACGGTGACACCTCGTGATTTTTTGGAAATAGATCTTGCCAGGCAGTTGACACCACGTCCTTCACATGTCTGGAAGCATGGCCTGGTTGCATTAAAGGCAACACCACAATGCACACATGTCGATCAGCATGCTTCGGTTGCATGCGCGACGACACCTCGTGCTTCAACATGTCAAGCCACATGTCCTTATTCCATGCACGCAGAAACTTCATGCTTGTGTAGAAACTAAGCTTGTTAGATGGTTGACATCACGTCCTGATCCCATGCACGGAGCCACCTCGGTCCTTCCAGCATATTTTCGACTCGCGATCAATCCCAAATATTTTTCCGCTCCCTTTCTGATGCTCTGAATATTTTTAATAAATTCCAATCTGAATTCTGACCTTGACGGAAAATATTTCCCGTGGCTCTGGCTTCCCCCGAGAAATTCCATAATACCAAAATTAGGGTTTTTGCCCAACTTTGGGTTTTCCCGTCATGCTTTGATCCCGTCGTGCTTACTTCCCGTCGTGCTTACTTCCCGTCCTGCTTAATTCCCATCCTGCTTCCAACTTATTTTGTCTCCGAAATAATATTTTACTGATACGAAGTTTTGCTGAAAACTTCGTGCTGAAGAAAGGTCTTGCTTCTAAAATGTCGAGCTTCTAACACGTCGTGCTTCCAAAACGTGATTCTTCTAAAACGTCCTTCTGATCAATCTAAGTCATTGTCTAACATGGTCTAGCAGCTTATTCACCTCATGGTTCACTGACTATCAATTCTTCGACCACCTCGTATTTCAAAATTTCCCGATCGATCCTTATTGCTCACGATTCGACCACCAGGTTGATGCTCGACAACTCTTCCATTTTCTTCGAACCATGTTAAGTTTTATATGACCAAATCTAAACATTCCTCATCATACTTTGCTTCCAAAAGCTTGGCTCCAAATTTTGACTTTCTTGATCTCGATCATTTAACCCCTTCGGGATCGTTACTACATGCGGGGCATTCCAGGGGGAAAGGGATTAATCTAAGCGTTGCCGAGGATTTGGGGACTTCTAGGGGCAAAGGGATGGACTTAATCGATGCTGAATTCCTTTCAGATGATCTCTCCCTGCCTGGATGGGCCTCCGACTTTGTCCCGGGCGAAGGGAGTGGCGTCAGCGACTTTCCCCTACCCGATTATGGGTTCGACAATCTCTTCAAGACTCCGATCCTCCACCTACTGTGGATGGTCATTCCAGGTCGAAGGACTTTGCGGAGGGTTTAAGAATGGTTAATGCGGTTAGTAGTTCGAATTTTGTTTGTTCTACCATATATATATATACATATATTCTTTTTTTTTGTTTTGGGTAAGTTTCCTTATCTTACATTCTATGCAGGGGCTACTTGCATTCAACACTGCCCTCGAGGCGAGCTTCCGGCAGGCGCGAGTATGCCGTTTCAGTGCTGAGAGAGCAGAGAAAGAGTATGCTCTTCTACAAGAAGAGGTTTCAGCTCAGAACCTCCGGGACCAGGATCTGGAGGGAAATCATGCTAGGGCCCTTCGTCGAGCGGAGAGACGAGAGAAGCGCCAGGTTTCTGTAGTGGTTGAGGATCGTGCTACTCAGTTCAAGGCTGAATTTTGGAAGCTTAGGGGAGGGGGCAAGAGCTCATGGGCTACTTCAGAGAGTTCCTTGGGTCTGTTCATGCCTTGTCGCGGTCAGCAGCTGATGACTATGTTTTCAGACCGAGATGACCAGGATGTCTAGCTATATGGACGAGTACGAAGGTGTCCAGACTCTGGTCCCTCCCCTTGAGGTGAAGTGTTGGGATATTGGGATCCCATCCCAGTTTGTCTTGACACAGAAGAGACCGCGACCAGGGTTGCTGACGAAAGGGTCAAGGTGGACCAACCTGCGGGTACGTTCAGTCGTAGCCATAAGGTAAATAGAAACCCATGCCCGCTTTGGCTTAAAGATTCGAACTTTAGGTTTCTAGATGAAGTTATGCAAACTAACTAACATGTTTTGATTTTCATAAAGTCTCTGTCTTTTTTCTCTGATTGAACTGAGAGTTTATGCTGTGAGTTGTGTATATAAATATTGATTATCAGATGTTTCCTTGTGCAGATGAAAGTTGCTTTTCGAGTTGTGGAGCCTGTGAGTCAGCCTCCTCATCAGCCTAACCGTAGCAATGAGCAGACAGGAACCTCTAGTGCTCTTGATGGATTTTCTATGTTCTTGATTTTGCTTGCTTTGGTCAGATTTGGCTTTGTTTTTATTTTGGGACTGGCCGCATGTTGGCTTTGAATCCTGCCGCTTTGCGGCTTTTGTCTGGATGAACCAACCTTTTATTGAGAAGATTTAAGAATTAAGAATGTGTTAGATCATTCTATTCGTTGCTCGTTCGGGACGTGCGGAAAAGTTCTGTGAGTGTTTAGATGTAAATGAAGAGGCATGCTGTCAGGATTACGTATCTTTCGATATTCATGCCTTGAGACGTTAGTGACCAGTGTGGTGGGTTTACGGCAAGACCTAGGTTTACTCTCGGTTAAGACTGTGTGATGACTAATCGACTTTTGTTTTGCGTGTTACTATTTCAACCTGATTCCATACCGCTTTAAAGTCCGTGATATGTTCGCTTATACGACTTGTATGGTCGGAATCGAGCATCTCTCCAAGGACAATTTTTAAGTCTCCTGGAAGTGCTGACCAAAATTTCGGATTTTTTTAGCGCAATTATCCTAGTTGGATGTATGAGAACCATTCGTGAGAATGGTTAGGTGCGTTTTTTTAACATTTGATGTACTCATTGGGGCCAATCGATGAGTGAGGTCTTAGAGCGAGTGCTCTTTTGTGAAAACAGTCACGGACGAACTGTTTTTTGAGTTTTAAGAATATATTTTCAGAGGTTTGATGCGGCGTCTCGCATTGTGTTCCGAAAGTACATGGTGTGCAAGGGGATGTGTTTGCACTGGAAAGGTTTGGTTCGTACTTGGACTATCCGGACTGACTTTAGGTGTCCATGTGACAAATAGAGATCTGTGAGATTACTGTTTTATTTATCGGAAAAAATTAAAAACTTCGAGTAAAAGGCGAATATTTTAAAATGTGGGTGTATACGAACATATGTATACCCACCCACTCCCTCCCCCCCTTTTAGAGAGGGGGATAGCTGAACTCGTCGTTTAGAAAAGCTGCCTACGTACCCCTTTTGAGGATCAAGCCATCTTGTAGTTTGGTTTTGGTGACGAGTGTTTTTTACTCGGCTGTTGCAGCGCTGACCACCTTAGTCGCGGGAATTGTGCAGGGTCAACGCCTTCTTCTGGAATTATCTCCTTCGGTTGGGTTATCGCGTCGGGCTCGGATGCCTTCTTATTTTCTTCGTTCGGATCCGTGTCTTTGGATATTGTTTTTCGATCACCTTTTTTAGAGACATTTTCAGTCTATGACTGAGTGGTCTTTGCTCGTTTGGGTTTAACCATCGAAGTGGCCGTGATATGTCTTAGCTTGTGTTCGGCTAAGAAATAGAGTCACGATTGTTTTTGGCTGCCTCAGGTTGTGGCCGTTCCGTTTGGAGTTGGGAACTTGATGCCTAAATTGTAGGTCGAAGGGACCGCCTTCATGGCATTTAGCCAGGGAGTTCCCATGATCACGTTGTAGATGGCGGGAAGTCGACAACAGTGAAATCAATGATTTTTGTTACATCTTTCGCCTTCACCGGGAGTTTGATCGATTCGAGGGTCATTTATGTTACGCCAGAGAATCTAGTTAACGGTTTTGGCGTCGTTAAGTCCTCTTTCAGGTCGTTGTTCATCCTTTTGAGTGTATCGTGGAAGATGATGTTGGTTGTGCTCCCCGTATCGATGAGGACTCTAGCGACCTCGAGATCTTTGATTATGAAATCGACGACAAGTGGGTCACAGTGAGGTTGATCGATTCCGCTAGCTTCTTCTTCCTTGAAGGTGATGGCGCTATTTCATTTGTCCGAGGGTGGAGACCAGGTCGGTCTGTTCTTGTTTGCTTCATTCTTTCTGATAAGCCTTGATCGAGGAGACCGTGTAGCCGCATAACAGCAACCCTCCGATGGTCATGTTAATTCTGTGATGATTGCTGTTGTTGCTTTTCTCGTTCTACTTCCTTCCGCGTTTATCCCCTGAAGAGCTCTCCGTCTGGGGAGGTTTGTCGGTTTTTGGGGGATGATCGAAATCTCGGATGAGGTCCTTCAAACTTGTTATCCAGGATATTTCTCCAGTGATTAGTTTTGATGCTAACCTTTCTCCAAGAACTTTGCAATTGATGGTTGAATGGCCACGAGTTTGATGGAAGTCGCAGAAAATGTTCTCATTGTAAATTGGGATTTCTTATCTATGTGTTGGCCGAGGTTCGCGCTTGCTCCGAGCTGGAGTTGATGGCGTAGTTGTGCGCCCCGTGTGTTTTTTCTCCCTCTCGATGGGAATTCTCTTTTTCTTCAACCTCTGATCTGGAGCCAAGTCTCTTGATAAATTTTTTGTCGGCTTGTGCTTTTGGGACAAAACCTTGGTCTCTTCTTTGATCATGATGTAGTCTGTGCCCTTGTGCAATTCCTCCTTGATTCTACGCGTCTCTAGGGTGATCCATTTTCTGAAATTTGAATTATACCAAAGTTTCTTCCGAAGTGCGTCCATGGCTACCCTGTCTCTGATCCCGCTGACTCTAGCCATAACGAGCTTGAACCGGTCGACAAAGTCACGTAGTGGTTTGTCTTCCCACTGAGCTAAGCTCCATAGGTCGACGTTGAAAGTTCCTCGATTGATGAACATTGAATACTGCTTGAGAAACTCCGAAGGGAGTTGGCGCAAACTTCCAATGGAGTTCCGCCTAAAGCGGGAGAACCATTCAAGTGCGGCTCCCTCAAGATTCTCGACTAAGAGGCAGCATTGGCCGGCGTCTCTTTCACTGTCTCTAAATCTGGCCCTTCCCATCGTGATTTCAAAGGCCTGCAAGTTCGCTTTGGGATCAGTCATTCCATTGTACGTTGGCATCTTGATATTTCCAGGGTCCGATACTCTGGTGTTAATGATACAAGATGTGAAGGGAGTTTTACGAGCTTTCTCGAGCAGCTGGTCTATCTATGGTGCTGAGCTTGTTGCATGGTGAATCTGAGATTTCACCACTCTCATTTCTGCCACCGTTTTCATGAGATAATATCATGGATCTTGGACTCGTCGTCAGCGGTTTTCCAATCATGTCGGCGTTTGCTGCGTGTTCTCCGAGTCTGTTCTGCAGCCAGCTTCTCCTGCTCTACCCAAAAGAGGTTTTCTTCTTCCTCTGTCATGGGGTTGTTAAGCAGGTCTTCCTGAGCCGTATGGCTCCTTCTCCTTCATGGATGTATGTCCGCATCTTGATCTAAAGGTTCAGATTGACTGCTGGAGTCCACGTTGACGCACTCGATTTCCCTCTCTTCATTGTCCTATTCCAAAGGTGGAAGATCGCCCAGACTTTTCCAAGCTGGCGTCGGGGTGATTTAATCAGGATTTTTTCCCGGCGGCTTCTCTTGCGCGTTTCTAGACTGGTCCAAAGAAGTTGTGAAGTCGAGTCTTTTTCCTCGGAGCCTAGTGGTTCTGCAAGGAAGGGAAGCTCGGGTCCTTGCAGTTAGGGTTTCGACCTGCTTAGCAAAAGATCCAATGAGCTGATCCTGCTCTTTCCGCCTTTTTTCGTAGGCGGAGATCAGTTTTTCATCTCCTCGACTGCCGTGGTATTGGGCTCAGCATTAAACGCGGGCTTGATGGTCGCATGAGTTTTGTCATCGTTGTCGCAGCTAGGGTCATCGCGAGGTTGTTGGTTGTCGAGATTGTCAGCTGACATGTTTGATTGGGCGTTCTGATGGTTGCGAGAGAGATTGATCCGTAATACCCCCTCCTTCTAGCGCCAAACTGTGGGAACCAAAATTTCACACTGTTGATTTCCGTAAACTTAGGAAGTCAGGAACCCCTAACTTTCCCAGGAGATCCCGGACAATTTTCTTTAAACCAAACGCCACGCAACCAAACAAATTTTAAGAAAGATGACTGTAAAAATATGACAAGATAATTTCGAAAAGAGAGTGGGAAAAGAGGTTCTTATTCGTAATTGTGTAAGAGATTTCGTACAAGAAGGTAACGAGCATTGGCTACAAAAAGCTGTCGGTGAGATCCCTAGTTCTAACAACCTGACTACGAAAACCTAAACAAACATAGCTTAATAACAAAACGAAAAGTGAATGCATATTGCCCTAAGTTTGCTGTGGATGCTAAAAATGTTCGTCCTTTTATCTCTCGTCTTGTCTTCCCTTATATACTACTCTTCAAGGCAGTTATGTCTTTCCATTTCTGCCCCTAGGTCGAGTTTATCACTTTACAGAAATATTCTTTCTCATGTCGATCTTCATCATTATTTTGGAAACTTGACATTTATCTTCGATTGCGCGAGATTTATCTTCTTCTGCGAATATAGATGAAGGGTCTATTAGCCGCGCTCTAGGCTTCTTTGGGCCGTATTTTTACTTAGACAATTTTACCATTTATCAGAAAGATCGTTTAATGATACGACGTCGCTTTATCTAGGAAGTTCACACTTCTCGTATAGTTTAGAAAACTGTGATGTGAGTTAACCATTGACGCTTATACGATCAACACGAACTTCATTCGGGAAAATGTGTCTTCGTGGTTTTTATCGTAAAATTCTAACGGTAACTAAAACAAAGAGCATATCGATCGAGATTCCAGAAAGAAGCCAAGGGGTATGTTCAAACTCGCCATATGGCGACCTGGGAGCTGTATTTGGCGACTATGGGTTCTTTTGGCGCTTCATACTTGTTTTAAACGTAAAATCTCAATGGAAATTCCGATTGAGACAACACGAAAAACGTTTTGATCGCGACTCCAGGAAGAATTCAAAGGAGAGACACAGATTTCCATATGTAAACCCAGACTCAGAGAGGTTAGGTCACTATATGGCGACCTGTACTTTGGATGGGTTGAGACTCCATATGGCGACCCGGACTTGGCGAGATTGAGTCGCCATATGGCGACCCGGACTTGGACAGGTCAGGTCGCCAGATGGCAACCCATGCTCTGCATGTGCAGGTCGCCATATGGCGACCCGGGTTCAGTGTGTGTGGGTTGCCATATGGCGACCCATGCTTCTCGAGTGCTGGTCGCCATATGGTGACCCGTGCCTTGGGAGTGTGGGTCACCAAATGGCAACTCGTGCTTTCCAAGAGCAGGTCGCCATATGGTGACCCGGTCTTTGGGAGTGTGGTTCGCCATATGGTGACCCATGCTTTCTGAGAGCTGGTCGCCCTATGGTGACCCGGTCTTTGGGAGTGTGGGTTGACATATGGTGACCCATGTTTTCCCAGAGTCGGTCGGCATATGGCGACCCGTGCTTTCCTAGAGTCGGTCGCCATATGGCGACCCATGTTTCTGAGAGTCGATCGCCATATGGCGGCCCAGTCTTTGGGAGTGTGGGTCGCCATATGGTGACTCGTGCCTCCTGAGTGCCGGTCACCATATGGAAACCTGGTCCTGGGAGCATGGGTCGCCATATGGTGACCCGTATGCAAAGTTTGGGACTTCGCCGTATGATGACTTACCCATTGCGGCTTATTGTTTATTGAGGGTCTCATTGCGTCGTGACCGTTTTTGACCCCAACACAACTCATGATTCTTTAGGTGGAATACCACAAGATCCACAAGCATGACCCTGTCTTGGATCACTACTGGGATGTCCTGAATCACCCCTAGTGAATTCATCACTTGCCCACCGGCCGCATTAACTACCCTAGGACAATCCCCCGTTCCCAACTGGAACAACCCCTTTCCGAGAATCCCTGGGCTCACAAAACTATGTGTAGCTCCAGTATGAAAAAGTACGTATGTTCCCTAACCAACAATACTTAGGGTCCCTACACATGACCCAGTCTAAGTGTCAAACCATTCTAAGTTCCGTACCATGTAATTCTACTGAATTGAAAAATAACAAGATCAACTTTATTACCAGTGATCGCTTGGAATGGTCTAGCCTTGTCCGCATCCTTAGACAGCTCATACACACATGGGGCTGATGTCTGCCCACAGTTCTGGTCCAGCCTGCTAACCTCTCTGGGGTTCTTGCCTGACCCGGTTGACAGCTTAGGGCTGTCCTTACGGAGATGCCCCTTCCTACCACTGTAGTGGCAAGTCCTAGTGTAACCACTCTCCCCTTGCCTCTGCCGAGGACAATCACGGGCTTAGTGATCCATCTTGCCACAACGGAGACAAGCTCCCATTTCTCTCCAGCATTCACCTTCTTGGTATCTTCCACACTTAGGCCTACCACTTGAGGTTTTACCGTCCTCGGCCTGATCCATCTTTGTCTTACGGTCACCACTATGAACACTAGGAACCACTTGGCTCCTAGGTTTCAGGTTCACCTCCTCAGCCAGGCTAGACTCCAGCATGGCCATCCTCTCAACGAACGCAGACACAAAAACTGTGTGAAAGGTGCGGACTGAGCAATAGGTTCGGAGCTCGACCCTGAGGCCTCTTATGAACCAACGAACCTGAACTGATTTGTCCTCTAAATCCTTATCTACATAATGCCTGAGTCGGTTGAATTCCTCCTCATACTCTCGAACTGTCCTGCGACCCTGGACCAGGTCCAAGAACTTAACCTCGAAACGATCCCATGCCATAGCTGGGAAGTACTTGTGGTTGAACTCAACCTCAAAATCAGCAAACCGTTCAATGGTACCATTGGTACGCCTATCCAGAGTTAACCACCAGTTATGAGCATCGCCTTCTAAGAAATGCACCGCAATGTCCTTCGTGTAATCCTCCGGACAACGGGTTGAGCTGAAGTTGCAAACCAACCAGCTCCTCCATTCATCTGCCTCCAAAGGATCAACACTTCCAGCAAAATGTTTGGTCCCCAGGCGTGATATGTGCTCCAATAAGCTCAAATAGTCCACCTTCTTAGCTGCTCTAGCTGGTGGGTCCAGCTTAACCACTTCGGCTATTGGTGCAACTCGGCCAATAGCCCTTGGAGCTACTACCTGAGCTTGTGTGGCTTGTCCCACCGAAGAGTGCACCATCGGTGTGCTCACTTGAGTTATGGCCAGAATTTGATTTCTCATCAGCTTGAGGTCATCCCACACTTCCTTCATGGAAGGTTCAGCTACCTGATCAACCGACCTAACCCTTCCACCAGTGGTAACATTGTTCTGTCCAGCTCGGTCACCAGCACCCTTCCACCCTTGGGATTCAAATCAAGTTAGTCCACAAGACATAACATAAAACTGCATGCAATCCCTAAGGCTAAAAAAATCAATCAGACCTTACCATGAGACCCAGATGGATGTGTGGTGACTACCCATAACCCAAAACAATCCTAGAATCAACTCCGCTCTGATACCAACTTGTAAGACCCGATCCTGGCTCAATAGCCCAACTAGGACCTGCGGCCTTACTTCTTTAAACCAGATTGTTCTATTTTAATGTTATGTCCAATATTTTGCTAAGTTATTTTCAATCAGATGAGGTTTATTCATTTCGATTCATAAAAATACTAAAACATCTAAGATTAGATAGAAATAAATAGTCATTGTATAGATAAAAACATGTGATTCAATACATAGGTTCAGTTTGCACAATAGGCTAGAATAAGTTCATTCCTAATTCGATCTATCCATACACCACACATCTTCACTAGGCTGGAATCTTCATGGTTCCTTAGCCTTACCATGATCCAAGTCAGATCCTGAAACCATATACATCACAACACATACATAAGTACAATCCGATATCCTAACAAGCATATCCAATATTTCATGGTTCGGTTCTCTTAAACTAAGTTCCATAAACTAACCAATCAGTTCATAACCTCACAGCCATACTCAGACTACCATCTAATACAACCGTCATCAATTAACAAAAACATGGACAGTCTGATCTAATGTGATCTTACCCATCAGCCAGACCACATCATGCACTGCCCATGTTCTGGTCCAAAAATAACCTTTTAAAAACATGCTCGAAAAACTAATTAAATATGACTAAAACTCCTGATAAATCCCCACTAAGAGATTCCCATGATCAAAATAGTGAATCCACCCAGTCCATATTGATTTTGACCAAGATCTGTCCAAACAAGGCCAAGGATTATGTTCCTAGACCGGCCAAGCCTTGGTCCAGTGCTACTGAGTCCGAACCATCAGACACAACCATAATATAGAAGAACAGAGTAATATCAGTAAGGAAAAGAGAAGAGATGGATCTGACCTTACCAAACCGATCAAAGCCAACACGAGATTCCACCGCGGCTAAGGAGGGTTGGATCGGACCAAACCACTCACCTTGGGCGTGCGCTCTGGTGTGCTCATGCCCTTCTCCAGATCCTTTTCCTTGCCTCTGGTTCCCATCATCAATCGATCTCCACTTCGCACGGACGAACTTTTGATTGTGAACAAATCACCCCACACACGGCCGTTCCTTGATCACACTTATTCTGTCTTTCTTTCTTTCTCTCTCTCACGAAATTGGCAGAGTTTTCCCTTCTGGACATTGTGGCAAATCTCGACCCCAAGGGTCTGTATTAATAGATAAAGGTTTTCCAATAATTGCATGAGCAAATAGGTATGACTTGGTAGCCGAATGGGTACAACTGGTACCATTCTCACTCTTTCGCCACAACTGCCCTTCTTCCTTTTGGGCTGATCGAACAAATGTCCATAAGGGTTTCCCACATTCCTTGCCTCCTTTCCCAAGCCCACAAACCCATCGAACACCCTTGTCCAACATGGCCAGCCTCATAACCGCCCATGACCCGAGCCCCATGCTCAAGACCCAACACTACACCGAGCTGAGATGAGCTGATCACTAGTTGTCCCAGTTGAGTGAGCTAGTAGTCCAGCTACTGGAGCTTACCTAAGTTTGTGTGAGCTACACTGAGCTTGCCCTAGCTGATCGAGCTACCCAAACACTCTACCAAGCTGAGGTGAGCTGGTCACTAGCTGTCCGAGCTGAGTGAGCGAATACTCCGACTACTAGAGTGAGCAAGCACTCCGGATACTGGAGCTGACCCACACGTCAGTGACCTACATTGAGCTGCACCACACTTCACCTAGCATCCATAACACTTGTCCAGCTCTCTTACCCTCGCCTATACCTCATTTTGGTTAAGTCTCAGCCTTCTGGTACCCTTAACCCACTTACTTAGCCATGCTTGTCATTAGGTCTTATGACCTCAATTGTGGGCCTCCCCGCACCATGGCTGTGCCCAAAGGCCTTATCTGGAATCAGGGACACGACAGGGTAGCACCATGGAGGTCATGTACTGCATGACGATGCAGTCTCGAATGTTCATACGGACATTCGAAGATGATGGTAATGCCAACTCACTAGGCTCGGTTAGCCTTTGTGATTTATCAATCGGGTTGGAAAGCCTCGGGTTAATCAGTCAGGTTGGAAATCCTCGGGTTGTACCTAATAGGATATGTGTACTTAGGTGATTGGCCAGAGGTGCCAGGATCTGTTCCGGAAACTTAGGTTTAATTTTTGAGGTACACATTGTGGCCTCTCGGTTTAGTTTAAATTACTAGTGATTGGATATGCATGTTCTTGTTTGATTGTTGCACGGCTGGTCGAGTCAACTTGTACATAGACCAGATGGGGGGTGTCACAGCCGGTGTAGATTTTCATGCCTTTTGTAAACGGTATTTTAATTTTTCTTGTGTTGAATTGATTTGGCATTTGGCCTGACCAAGTCTTGAATTATTAAATGTATGAATATTTCTTTGAATCAATAAAGTATTTGTTTTATATACGCATCATGAGTACTCTGATATTTGACTAGTCCACTCTAACACATCGTAATGAATTTAAGATGAAGGGAAATTCTATGGAATGTATCAAGATAGAGTGAGCTCCAAAATAGGAATCCGGATGGAGACCAAAGAAATCAAAAGAGGACATTAAAGGCGAGCCGGCAAAGAAACACATCAAATGACCAAGACCACAAGACAAATTAATTTAAGGAGAAATTATCATCAGGGAGGAGAATGTCGTGAAGCTGAGCACATGGAAATCTAAAAATTCGAGGATGGATTCTATTAAGGGGGGGGGGAGAGAATGTAGTAACCCTCCCAAAGGGGTAAAATGCTCAAGATCAAAAAGTTGAAATTTGGAGCCAAGATTTTGGGAAGCAAAGAAATGATGAGGAATGCTAAGTTTTGGTCAAAGAAAACTAAACATGGTTCAGAGAAAATTGAAGAGTGGTCAAGCATCAACCATTTGGTCGAGTCGCGAGCAATAAGGTTTGATTGAGAAATTTTGAAATACGAGGTGGTCGAAGAATTTATAGTGAGTGAACCATGAATTGAATAAGATTCTCGACCATGGTTTGACAATTAGTTAAATTGATCAGAAGGTCGTTTAGGAAGCATCACGTTTTGGGAAGCACAACGTTTTAGAAGCTCGACGTTTCTTTAGCACGAAGTTTTCAGAAAAGAAATTTTGTATCTCTAAAAAATTATTTCCGAGACAAAATAAGTCGGAAGCAGGATGGGTAATTAAGAAGGACGGGAGGTAAGCACGATGGGATCAAAAGCATGACGGAAAAACCCAAAATTGGGCAAAAACCCAAATTTTGGTATTACAGAATTTCTAGGGGAAGCCGGAGGCTTGCGAAATATTTTCCATCAAGCTCATCATTTATATTGGAATTTATTATAAATATTCAGAGCATCAGAAAGGGAGGGGAAAAATATCCAGGATTGATCGCGGGTCAAAAAATTGCTGGAATGACCGAAATCAGGCGAATGGAGGAGGAGCTCGAGGTATCTCAATGCATATGATAAGAACGTGGTCTCAAATGCCTGGAAATCTCTCTGTCTAAAAAAGCAACAGGTGTCACCGTGCATGAAAGCAGGACATGCGGTTTGACATGTCAGAGCACGAGGTGTCGTCGCAAATGTAACTGAAGCATGGTGATTGACATGTGGGCGCTGTGGTGTTGCCTTGCATGAAACCAGGACATGCTTCCATACATGTGGAGGACGTGGTGTCAACAATCTAAGAATCTGAGTGGATACCTAATTACGACATGTCGCCGAACATGGAAGTGGTACATGCAGCCTGACATGTTGTAGCAAGAGGTGTCGCCGCGCATGTAACCGAAGTAAGCTTATCAATATGAAGGAAGCTGTGTGTCGCGACGCATGAACACCAGCCTTGCAGCAAGCCATCTGGACGTGGTTGTGCCTATGTGCATGATCCTAAGCCATGCATCAGGTCATGTGTACGCTCGTGTGTCACCACGCATGCAATCGGAAGCATGCAGACTGACACACAGTCGCTCGGGTGGCTCCATATTACTGGTCAATGGTTTCTATAAATACTAACCCCTCCCCTCAGTTTCCAGAAATCCCATTACACACATTAGTCCGGCCTATATGGCCTAAGACCCTTATTACTAACATATAATAAACTGAGCAACAATATCATGACTAAATAAATCAACCAGTTAGTCACTCCCTTACCTAGAGCTAGCTAACCTCAATCAACAAGAGCTTCAAATGCATCTTTACTCAGCCTGAGTTTAACCTAAGGCAAAGGCGGTGGATGAAATTCGTAGCTGATTATGATCTGGATATCGCTTACCATCCGGGTAAGGCAAACTTTCTTGCGGATGCACTAAGCTGGTGAAGGGCTGATGTTTCAGCAGAAAGGGAGTCTGAAGAGCTTGAAGGAATGATCCGGACCTTGCATCTCAATTGATTCTCTAAGGATCAAGAACCATTGGGTCGGAGTGCAGTAGATCAAGCAGATCTATTCACCTGGATCCGGAATGCCCAGGTCAAAGATGAGAACTTAAACAAAGTTGCTCAAAATGAGAAGATTGAGTACCAGACATCCGACAATGAGACAATCCTTGTCAATGGTCGGGTCAGTGTGCCGGATGATAAGGAATTAAAGGACGAGATATTGAAACATGCCCACTCGTCAAAATTTTCTATCCATCCCGGTCAGACAAATATGTTTCGCGACATAAAGAGGTACTATCATTAGATTGGAATGAAATGAGATGTGGCCAAGTGGGTGGAGAAATGCCCAACTTCTCAACGTGTCAAAGCCAAAAACCAATTTCCAAGTGGGTTGTTGCAGAACCTACCCATTGCGGAATATAAGTGGGATCATATCACGATTGACTTTGTGACTTGTCTCCCAGCAACAAAGAATAAAAGGGATGCGGTCTGGGTGGTTGTGGACCGACTGACCAAGTCTGCTCACTTCATCGCCATGAGAAAAACAGATGGAGTGGGGAGATAGTACAGAAGTACATGGACAAAATAGTCCGGTTACATGGAGTGACGGTCAGTATTGTCTTAGATAGGGACTCTCGATTCACTTCATATTTCTGGAAATCCTTCTAGAAAGCTTTGGGAACACGAGTGAACATGAGTACGGCCTGTCACCCCCAAACGGATGGACAATCTGAAAGGAAAATCCGTACATTAGAAGATATGTTATGGGCTTGTGCCTTAGACAGGGACGATTCATGGGAACGGCATCTGCCCTTGGTTGAATTTGCCTACAACAATAGCTTCCATAGGAGCATTGGCATGTCACTATATGAAGGATTGTATGGATGGCCATGTCGAACGCCATTATGCTAGACTCAAGTGGGGGAGCGCAGCATAATTGGACCGGACATAGTGTAAGAAACAACTGAGAAGATCAAGTTCTTGAAAGATAAGATGAAGGAAGCCCAAGATAGGCATAAAAGCTATGCGGACTAGCATCGGAAGAACCTTGAGTTTGTAGTTGATGATCTGGTCTATCTAATGATGATGACTTTCAAGGGTCGAGCAAGAGTTTCAAGAAGAGGGAAACTTGATCCAAGGTACTTGGGTCCGTTTTGGATCACTGAAAGAGTTGGATCGGTTGCGTACAAGTCAAACTTACCAACCGAAATGGAAGCATTTCATAATGTGTTTCATGTATCCTAACTCTGCAAATGCCTAACGTATCAAGATGTTATAGTGCCTGAACTGCCTTCAGAGTTAGGCATAAACCTAACTTTAGAGTCAAGGACAGTTCGAATTGTTGATAGGATGAAAAAAGCAACAAGGAAGAAGGTAACCCATATGGTTAAAGTCATTTGGGATTGCAATGGCAAGGAAGAATCAACTTGGGAAACCGAAACTAAAATGAGGGCTGAATACCCTCAATGGTTCGAACAGTTTGAGGGGGGGGGGAGGATCACTTGGTTTGGATTCGGGGACGAATCCCTATCAAGTGGGGGAGACTTGTAGCATCCCTGATCCTAGATAGAATCGTTGGGATTGACCATGGGACGAGGGAACGAACAAGCCGGTCGTAAGACACAAAGGCAAGCATTCCATGGTCTCATTAAAGGGTTAAGTCGAAGATCTGATTGGGACTTAGCTAAGAAAACAAGGAAAAATAAGAAAAAGGAGCTAGAATGAACTAAAGAAGAGTGTAGACGAGGTGGAATAAGCTCGGGTGCGCTTGGGTGAGTTTGGGTGAGCTTGGGTGAGCTGGACGAAGCTGGACAAAGCTTGGGGCAAGCTGGACCGAGTTCAGTAAAGCTAAATCAGCTCGATCAGCTAGTAAACCCAGCTCAGTCAGCTGAACCAACTGCCAGGAAGCTCAACTCAGCTCGTTGGAGTGTTCGACGGTTGAGCCAGCTGGTTGGGTCTGGACGGTTATCAGACCGAAGGTCAGATCAGGTGCGGATCCAAACTGGTCCAGCTGAGCTAAGGCACGTGTGGCAAGTGTGTTTGGCGGTTTTGGGACGAAGGGGCGCGCATGGATAACCGCCCAGACAGTTTCCAAAAAGGCACCTTTTTGCCTAGGGCAGTTTCTGGACGGTTTTTGGCCAAGTCTTCTTTATATTTCTGGCCTGGGGATCAGTTTTCGACTCATATTTTCCTAAGGAAACTCACGAAACGATCATAACCAAAAAGGCAACCGAAAGAGAAAAGTTAAGGCGAATTGGGAAGAAGACTTGTTCAGAATCAAGCCACGAAGGCAATCCGACTGCATCATCTTCAAGAACGATCCAGAATGTCTCCGAAGGAGAAGGAAACGCATACTGGGACCGGGACTCCAGAACGCACTTCCAAGGTGAGTGGATGGACCGGATAAACAATCGTTCATAACCTTCGGGTGATTCCGACAGGTTCTATGGCGATTGGGTTAAACTGTTAGATCCATCTCTTTCTAACTTGATCTTTTCTTCTTTCTTCTATATGAACGATCAAGTAACTTAGGCATTATGGCCGGGTAAAATGAACAAGGCTGTAAGCCGGTCCGATCAGGAGATCCGATGCTTAAGTACTGGATACGATAGATCACAAGTTTTAGCGAAATGGCTTGATCGGGTTAAGGCCGATCCAGATGGTTCAGTGGTAAGACGGACAGTTATGGATCCGCAAACTGAACTTGAACGATCCGGTTGATAAACCTGATAAATCGAATAATATTAAGGGGATTTTCAGGATGAACTTAGAAAGAAACCGAGTATTGTTGCATGCATTAGAAACTGACAGTTAAGTTATCGGATAGATGCTTACGTTTTGGGTTGTTTCAGGACATGATGGTGATCGTGGGATGTATTTGGCTTAGCCGTGAAGACTCGAGGCCGTGGGTGGATGGGTGGTTGGATAGACTGATTTAGGATCGAACATTGTAATAGCATATGGTGCAAACTTAACAATTTTATTGAATTCTTTGTATTATAAATAAAGCAATCAGTTTATCATTGCTTTGACTCTAATAACTCACATACAGACTCTAAACATTCGAATCACAAAATAATGGAACTTGACTTAAGAATATCAGGCCTTAAAATTGAACTGGTCGGCCTGGATTAACCATGGTCGAACCATAAGAACCTCACTGGATCAAGTGTCAGGGTTTGGGCGCTTTAGATGGCTGCCATGGGTTATGTTCTTATGATGATTACTCTAGTTCAGAATATGGAGACGACCCTGTTGAAGCCTATCCTGAACCTAAACCACCAGACCACTATCAAAACAACACAAGGTTGTACAAAGAAGAACTTGGCTGAAGAAACAAATCATGGAGCAGTGACACTGATACATAAATCAGTGTGAAAGAGGATGAACGTGAGGAAGCTTCATATGAGGGTTATCACCTTTCCAAGCATGAAAATATGTCCAGCATCTATGGATTCATCACATACCGAGTGCACACTTATTCAGCACCAACTGCCGCAAAGAAGCAAAGCTTGAAGAGAAGTAATCCCAAATACAGGTCCTTAGCCTTTTCAGGAACTAGCAAGGACCCTGAATGTACTTGCACTGGGACGAAAATATGGAGGAGTGGCTGCATACCAACAATATCCCAAAGGAAAAGGTGTTAGTACAACCTGTCTCGGCATTTACAAATAAGGCTTATGAATGGTGGCTGAGGGAAAATACACCAAGCTTCTACAACAAAACAGTACTGGATTGATTTGACATTAAGGCAAGGATGTACAGAGATTTTTCAGAGAAATATCAAGGTAGGACATGCACCACATCAAAGTCCCATTTTCAAGCAACACCAAAGAGATTGATGTCTACACCTAAACAAGAATCTGCTCATATGAGAGATCACGACCATAAGCCCAAGATGGTAACATCAAGTTTCCTTGCACACCAAAATGTAGCTATGAGGTCTGCCTAAAAAGAAAAGCTACAAGAAAGACCAGACCAAACGATTGTTCTAGCAAACGCCAAAGAGGCTTCAAACCCAAAGGTAGAGGAAGCAACAAGCCAAGGTAAATATTCTAACTCTAACAAATTAAAAGAGCAAAAATGTTATATATGTCATAGGAGAGGACACTTTGCTATAGCTTTTCCAACTAAGAAAGCATTCATAGAAACATCAATAGAAGGGAAAACCGAAACATCAATAGTATGTGATAGTTTTATTCAATCTGATTTGTTGGTTTCCAGTTCTTGTATAATGCACTTATCTTTTTCAAAGGGTGCTGTAGCAGTAACTAAGGATCATGAATCCAAGGTAGAGGAAGCCCTAGGCGCCACCCTTGTAATGGACGAGAAGAATGTTCAAGACATGATGCTATGAATGATGCGTATTGAAGTTATTTCTGCCACAACTAATACAAAGGTTAATTGTCCTATGTTTTTATTGATTTATATTTTTTTTTTCATTTGAATATTACACTTGCCTTTGCCAATTTGTTTTGTTCCACGGGTAAGAGAAAAGAGGACATCCAAACCATGATGAAAGAATGCAAGTAGAAGCACTAGCCATGAATTTGATAGATACTGGCCAGAAACAAGACCAAGGAAATGCTGAACTAGTACCATCCAAGTTTGGTTTATGAAACCTGACTTGCTCTATCTTGTTGTATGTTATCCAGTTTTGAGGTCGGAACGTTGTCAAGGGGGGAGGGCATTATGAGGCCATCAAACCAGTACCCGAACCAGAGTTCGACCCAACACTCCACTCAACCATCCAAGGTGCCAACCATGACATATGTGCACTAAAATGCCATATCTCACAAACCAGTAGGGTTTTCACTATGAAAATGATTTAAGGTATTCTACACTCAAGGATTTTTCAGAAACAATTGGAATAATCCTCATATATTTCCGGACCATGAAGATATTAATTTTGCAAACCAGAGGTTCTCCATCCCTTCCATATGTGAGTACAAGCCTGTTGAAGAGGATTCAAGCCCAAACATGAAGCGGCCTTCACAATGTCTAACCTAATTCATCAAGGTAGATCTCTTAGGTTTCCAGAAAGCCCAAAATAAGGAGAAATGGCCACAGAATTATGAAGTTATGACCAAATTCCCAAAACTGGCTAAACCAGTTCTACATATGCCTAAACTGGAAGCAAACCGGTTCAATCAGCTTCAAACCAAACATTGGCGACCAGGAGATTTCCACATTATCAAATAAATCCAGAGTAAACATCCAACCGTCCAGGGTAGCATTCTACCATATACCAGCCAGCATGTAATCAGGGGGATCTTCAATTTCATCAACTTACCATATCGGGGCGCAATCAGATTTGAAAGCATTGAAGACCAACGGCTGTATCTCCAAGACCGGATTCTTCTGAAGATATTTCTAATGAACCTAGACGTCCAAGAATTCATTATTTCTTGCCCAAGCCTTCAAGATTCAAGGAGCCATCAATCCCCTTCTTTTCGCAATTTTCTTCTTTAATACTCCACCATCTCTATTGTCATTTGATTCAGAAATTTCCTTTCATGTTTTTATACTAGGACGAGCCTATATAATCTCAAAGAATGCTTCTGTAAAAAGTCACCTTTCAATCAATAAAAATCAGTACCAAGAATACTTCTTTCAAAGAGTTGTCTCTGAGTTCTTTTATAGATTCTAAGTGTGAGGAACATTAGAGGTTTATAGACATCGTGGTTTTCTTAGGTTCTTTGTGTGATTTAAGAGTCCAGAAGAGCACTGATTGAGACAGTCAATCAATACCCACGGATTGAGAGAGTCAATCAACTATCCAACATCATCTCCATCAACCATCATCAATCATCTATCCATCATTCCATCCCATCTTACTGCTTTGTTTACTTTCTGTTGTTATTTGTTTCATTCATCATCTCATTGTCCTTCCTTTGATTTCAAGATAGATTGCACTAGAAGGACATAAATTCATACATCAACCATCTCCATCTTTAACGGTTTCTCTACCATCCCCATATCATCGACCATCTCACCATCTTAGCTTGCGGGGTTGTATCAAAACAAAACGGTTGTGATGGATCGAGCGAGTCGAGTTCATCAAGTGATTCGAGATCTGATTCTGACTTTGAGCAAGAGAATGTTGTGGAGAGTTCTGAGATTTCACATGTGACAGGTTCATCAGAATTTGAGGAAGCTGATGTAGTTGCGGAAATAGAAGAGGAGTATGATCATTTGGAAGGCTTGGATTTGGTCTCAGACATGGAAGCAATTCCACAAGCCTCGACCCCTACTTTTTGTGATCTGTTTGGGAATGATATGGGAGAGGAAGAATATATACTCATCAGTTCATCAGATGTGGAGATCATTGAGCCAACTTAACCAGAGATTGTGGAGACATCGCCAGACAGTACCGTTATGGTGAACATTGTTGATATTAGTTCCAGGGAAGGCAGCCTGTGGATACTTATGCCGGCGTTGAGTTCATTGTTTGCATCTACACCTGAGAATGAAGAATTGGTATCAGTGGAGGAGGCATGAGGAAAATCGCAAACCCATACTATGAGTACTACTATGAGTTAACGCCAATGTTAAGTGAGAAGCATCAAGTCAACCCAAAGACTGAAGAAGCGAGTAATGAAGTGAAAATGGAAGTGGATCAAGAATCTGGAAAAGGAGCAAGAGCAATGGGATTGATCATCACTTCACGCGAGGAGAGGAAGAAACAGTAGAAACCGTGCTAGTATTAGGCGTGGTAATTACCCTCAATGTTGAGCTTGTGTAAAGGTAAGGTAAGTGGGTGCTGAACCTCCTCATTGTGTGTTTATGAGTTGAGTTGCGCATTGTTGTGTGACTGCAATTGTGTATTGCTAGAGATATAGTAGTGTGATGTTGCTGATGCAACTGTGTGATTATTCTTGTAATATTATTCTGATAATATTGTGGTTAGGATTGTGATATCCTAGTAGCGATTGTTGATCTAGCGTGTAGATCTTTTTGCTAGGTTTTGATAGGTTGGTTGAGCATTAGGGTGTGACTGTTTGGGTTAAGTGAGAACCCTAGAAACCTTGTAGCGCTGGTGTTTGAACTTAGAGTTAGGGAACCAACCTGTAATTATAGCCATGCATGTTAAGTGAGTTATGGTAGTGTCGGAAGGACCCCGACCTTGACAAGTTGCGCAAAGAAGACTTGTGAGTTGTGGAGTAATATGAAGATTCAGATTCGACATTGGTGTGAATGTCAGTGGTTTGAAGAATCAGAGATGAAGAGTGTTAGCAGTGTGAAGATTCAAGGATGACAACGGTGGATGTCAGTGGTATATGGCGAAGACTCAGAGTCATCCGTGGTGTGATTGCGAGTAGTGCATTGTGAAAATCAAAGACGGCATTTTTGTGGCTAAGCCTGATTAAGAAGATTCATAGTGGTCTTTGGTATGACAAGAGTAGCGAGTGTGTGTTGTGAAGAGGTCGAAGCAAATGTGGATATAGTGAGGAAATGGTGGTATGAAGTAAGTAATGGTAAGTGGAGAAGTGCGAAGATCTTGAAGAAGCTAGAATTGTTAAATGGTGGCATACTCGGAGGAGTATGTAGTGACTTGAGGATAAGAAGGCTGATGAGTTATGGGATGATGTCAAGAATGAGGAACGAGGCAAGAGATGTCTAGTGAAGAGACATGGGTGAGTGTGAAACAAGGAGAATGTGATTGCAAGAGGAATGGGGTAATGAAGAAGGAAGATGAAGTTCAGTACATGAGACAACCAAGGAGAGGTTGTGTTGTATTTAATGTCAAGATGTAAATTGTTTCCAGAAAGGGGAGACACTGAGTTAAGAACATGAGAAGAAGCGTGAAGTTTAATCATAGGGAGAAGCACTGAGCTTTATCAAGACAAGACTTTGTAAGTGATATAATCAAATGGTGGTAAAGGAAGATTTCCAAGGATCGTATCAAGAGATGGTTTGAGAAGAGTTTTGGATGGAGAATCTTGAAGGACGCATCAAGGACGCGATGATCAGCAAGGAGAGGATCAGTGGCTCTGAGTCAATTGGAAAATGAGAATCACAGCAAAGGAAGAAGGCTACCAAGGATTTAAACAATTTTGAATTTGTGGAGTATGAAGTTAAAGAGGCGTTTAACATCAATAAAAGCGAGATTTAAGGTAAACATCAAAGGATGGGAAGTCAGAGTAGCGCAGTGGAAGAGTGGTACACAAAAATTCGAAGAAAAATTCATTTAAAGGAGGGGAGAATGTAATACCCCTGATCTGAGATGGCAAGTCAACGAAAAATCAACGACTTGTGAATGAACAACAGTTGAAGTAATAATTTAATGTAATATGTTATTAGAGGTTTGATTGAAGAAGTTTGAAGAGTGGTCAACATGAAAACATAAGTGGTCGATGAAGATTTTGAAGATGTTCGATAAAGGGTATTGGTAACGGTTGAAGACGAAGAAGCTTATTATGAATCCAATAGTTTGAGGATAAAACTTGGAACCTTTCCTAAGGTATATGGAGACAATATATGGAGTTTTGGTCAAAGAAAAATTAAGATGGTCCAGAGTAATACAATTTTGGTCGAAATGGTCGATATGGTCGAAATCGACTAATCGAGTGAAACGAAAGCCAAATGAAGATGTAAAAGCTTGTGATATGGATTCATAATAATGTTTTGGGAAGTTATGGACTCAAGATGATGGTCAAATTTGGTGGAGAAAAGCCAACAAGAGTCAAGAAAAGTCAACAGTCGATATTGTGCCACATTGCACATCCTGATCCAACGGTTGAGATCTTGCCAAATGGTGGTCTCAAATTCTTATCACTAAGGGAAGGATGTGGATTTATTCAAGTTATTTTATGAAGGACAAAGGGTGAAAGGAATGGATGAAGACATCAAGATCCTTTTTGTCCTTAAAATTGGAACATTTTACCATGGAGGAGAAATGAGTGAAGAAGGCTTTTCAGCATGGGCCACACGAAATATAAATTTTTAGGACCCAAAATTGCCTTTGTGGCCCAGGAGGAAAACGTGATGAAAACATGTCAGGAACGATGGAGAGAATGCAAAGGATCAAAACACACATGTTATAATCTACAATGAGCTATGGAAGAAAGGCTAGAGAGTAGGTTTACCAAATGTTATGCAAAAAGTGAATTTTTGGCCTAAAAGTGGCTTATGTGGCAAAGTGACTTAGAAAGAAATTTTGGAGCTGAGATTTCATGCACTGAACCTGGAGGGGAATGTGAGTTCTCTTCTACAATATTGGACAAAAGTAAGTGGTTTATCAACACTTTCCACTCTTGCATGCAAAAAGGCATAATTTGGTGACACTTGGATGGGTATTTTTCAAGGGTCTCCCATGCATTCAGTGGCTATATATACACCCATTAGGATGAGTGTTTGAGAGTTTATTAATCCAGAAATTCCTATCTCAAGTATTTCTTATTTTTATTTCTTGAGAGAGAAAGTAGCCAACAACCCAAAATATTTTCTAAGGGTCTGAGGTGAGTGTTCGGAGGCTTGTGATGGCTGATCCTTATACTAGGATCTGTGCTATTGGGTTAGAAAGGGTGGTAAGGTTTTGATTTTACGTTTTGAAAGTGTTTTAATCCCTTGAGCCTTTAGCAAGAAAAAAACTAGGTTAAAGCGAATAGGAGAGTGTTCTTGCGGTGAGCGTGGTCGTTCTCCTTTGTTTAATGATCTAGGTAGGTTCTGGAGATGTTGATTGTGTGTACTAACTGTGTAGGGTTGCAGGGAAGAGCTTAGACTGGACGGGTCTTTAAGCTAAGACGTTCCTTGGTTTGTGGGTCAACCGCATGGGTGTGTGGTACACCCCATGTGTTTGTGTATTCTTTGATTATGAACTTTTGATTGTGTGTCAAGACTGATAGGATGCTTTGTGCTGAAGAATTGTAGCATTTATATCTAGAAGTTGTTGTGAATCACTTGTTGGTTAAGTGGTTGCTCTCACATGTCGTTTAGGGTGTTAATTTTGCATGTGTGATTGTATAAATATTGTGTTGTTAATGCATGTGTGACTCCATTAGAGATAGTTTTGCATGTAGGTGGCTATGACTAGTGTGTATTTTTAGTGGTTGCATGTTGGGTCTAGCGGAACCATGAAGGTGAGCTATGACTAGTGTGTCGTGTCGCCTATTCACGAAGAATAGTGATTGTGTTTAATTTTTTTATTCCAGTTGGAATAGGACATGCAACCCGTCGCTAATCCTTCAGGTGTGTGTCACGTGATGGAGGATTAGTCGACTTTGAGATGTTAAGACCCCGGTGGTATATCGCGAGGAAGACGACTCTCCGGTGTTATGTGATTGTGATGGTCTAGTGTGATCACGTATCAGAGCGTTATGACTTGATGTGATGGTCTCACGTGATCCTGTAACAGAGCGTTATGATTTGATGTGATGTTGTAGTGCGATCACGTAACGGAGCACTACGACTTGTGTGACGGATTGAGCTCACTCGTCTGCGTGTCAAGTTAAGTTGGTCGCGCCCATAGAAAAGTGCTACATGACGATGTAGCCAAACTCGGAGTATGGCAGTTTCCCGGAGATGGTATTTTCTGACTATGTGACTTTTGTGTTTGAGCTGGGAGTGTTCAGCTGATGAGGTGGATAGGTGTCCGGTGTGTTGTTTTGGGATCCTAAGGATGTCTTACCCGGTTTCTCCATTCGCAGGTTGTGTTTTTTTGTGTGTGTTTGCGTTGAATCTGGGATTGAGTCTAGACGTGTTTTGAGTTTGACAAGGCATACAGCTGTCTTGGTGATACGCATCGAGTTTAGAGTCTTCGTGTAGTGTAGCATCATGCATTATTATTGTTATTTATTGTTTCTGCATTGCATATTTGAGTTGCATGTTGCATGATTGCTTGTTTGTGGGTTTGGGGATTTGGGGATTGGGGAATTGTGGTTGTTAGAGGGGCTTGATTCCCACTGAGTAACATTAGGTTGCTCATTCCCCTTTGTTGTATCTTTTTGCATGTAGCCATAGGGAGTTTGGGCGTTAGCGGGGTATGGAGGATGTGGCATGTGTAGATTTTTAGTGCTGTTTGCTAGAGATAAGAAGACCGGTGTTTCCAGTTGTTTTTCAATGTTATTTTTATGGGTACCCTTTTGACTTGGAACTCTGATTTTGTATTTACGGACATCGTTGAGTTCCATACATTTTTAAAATAAATAAAATGTATGTTCAATAATAAAATCCCCTTTTAGCGCTGATAATTAAGTCTTGTCCGGACCTAACACAACTCTCGACTAAGGAACGGGTTGGCAAGCCTTGGGCAGAGGTCGAGAGGGATGGTATGCGGTCAGAACGGTCGGAGCCTTGGGTTCATCCCTTGGAATTCGCTGGATCGCTTGTGTTGCTCGTTGAATTGTGGCGCTTCCGGATCAGTTATGGGTTTGCCAGGCCTAGGACGGTTTGACATCGACCAATGTTACATGACCAAGATCGATCGATGCTGACTACTTGCCATCGGTCGATGACTAATTCGCAGACAGATGATTTCAATCCCAAGTTAGAGACAAGATTACATGTTTACCCCTTGACGAGTTTTGACCTAGATTTTAAGGTTTTATATTTATACTTTATGTATGAGAAGAGCAAAAAAGGAGGCATACGTATGGAGACGTATGGTTCTAGGTTCTTTAGTATTCCATTTAGGGAGAATATTCATAACTCCTTAGAGAGATTTGTATTGTAACCTTACTAGTTGTCAACTGGATTAAGGTTTTATAAATGGTATTGATGGATTAGCCAAACAATAGAATTGTTAGGGTTATTATTAGATCTATCAATAGAATTGTGTTTATTGGTTGTGTTCTAGAGTAGCTAACTAGAACCCTGATCTTAGGATAGTTAGGCGCAAGCAAGAGCATGGTCTACTACCGAAATTAATCCTGTTGAGCTAGGTTGCTAGAAACAAACGACAGATTATTTAGTTAATCTAGTGAACTTATCGTATTAGGTCATAAAGCCTGACTCAAGAAACCATCGATCGATGCAGGATCATTGCCATCGATCGACGGTCATTCCGTGTCAAAAAGCGAGAGTTGAGACATTGGACATAGTCAATAGATTAGAATCGCATCGAGAGCTGGTCATCTTTTACATTAGATATCAAGTTCTATGATTAATACCCTTAGCTTCTATCCTCTATAATCCACTTGCTTGAAACCCTAGATCTTGCATATTGACATTTACATCTAGTTAGTTTAGTAGCATATTTCCATATATACATTATTAGCATATTTTCATATTACTTCTACACTCTCTAATAAGGAACATTTCCTTAGCATGATTACTTGTTACCAATATATATATATATATATAATCACCTAGCTTAACCTTAGGAATAAGAAATCTTTGTGTGCCATTGTTATCTGTGGATTCGATCCCTAAGTACTACACATGATCTCTCTTGGCAAGAGTATTGTTTTGTGTGTGGTAGGATTAAGGGTTAATTTGATAGTTAACTTTGTTTAGGATATTTATTCCCTGCTAGAATAGTAAACACTAACCAATGTCAAATTTGGCGCCATTGCCAGAGAACATTGATCACCATTAAATTTAATTTCTAGGGTTTAGTCTAGGTTTGTTTTAGTTTCAAGTTACTGATTTTTCTTTTTCTTTGTCTTTCAGGTGCATGCAGAAGAGTACCACGAGCAATAAAGGACAAGAACTACTATCTCAGACCTGCAGAAACTCGAACATACGATCCACAAAGAAAGAAGACAAGAATTGATTGACGTCATACACTTAGCGTCGACCGACACTTCTTTACGGATAGTACAACCGGCATCAGAACTCTGGCATCGACCGACATTGATCACTTAGCATCTATGGACAGCATCTCACCCGAATCGATCGACTATAGTAAACGACTTCAGATGGTTACGCCTATAATTGTGGTTCAGAATGAGAATGGAGACTTGCATGACCTCAACGGTCATCGGCGTAATGCAGCAGGTCAAAGATAGACGATCAGGGGGCTGTAATCCCTGACAGAAAAGCAGAAGCAGACGCTGCAAAAGCTCAACCTGAAGCTAACACCCATGCTGCTCAACGAATACTTGCTGACTACAACCGTCCAGACCAGTTCTACGCCAACAGATCCACCATTCGTCCTCCAGCTTTTCAGAGAAACGATTTTGAGATCAAGCCCGCTTTCTTCGGACTTGTAGGGCAAACAACTTACCATGGGTTACGATATGAGCACTCTATCATCTGGAGCAATTTGAGGATCTAGTGACTGCTATTAAAGACAACGGAGTCCCTGAGGATTATATTTTTTGTATGCTCTTCAAGTACTCACTTGCTGGAAAAGCTTCATATCGACTTAAGAAACTACCACCAGGATCCCTGATATCCTGGAAAGACATCAAAAATAATTTCTTGCATAACTTCTATGATGACGCAAGAGCAGAGGATTTGAGGAGCAAGATTGCTACTTTTTCACAAGAACCTATAGCCTTTTTCAGAAACTTGTGGATCAGATTCAAGTCATTCCAGAGAGACTGTCCACATCATGGGTTCAACAAAGTCCAGCTCCTTAGCACTTTCTTCAGAGGTATTGGATTACAATATCATATGGATTTAGACACAGCTAGTGAGGGAAAACTTCAGCACCATAAGACTTGAAGAAGCTACTAGATTGATTGTAAATCTGGCATCCAGCAGTAGCACCAAAAACACCGATTTCAAGAGAAGAAAATCAGTCCAAGCTATGAGCAAGGAGCAGATTGAAGAGGTCAAGGCAGAATTGGATAGTGTTAAAAAAAATTCAAGAATCAAGTCACTTTTGCGGACGTGGAAGAAATTGAGTCTTGAGAAGATGAGTTTGATGAAGAAGATGTAAACTACATTGATGGGAATGGTGTCCAGAGACAAGGGAATTCAGGCTTCAACAGGAATTCCTATGGCACTTGTCGAAGGACTAAATATGATAGAATTTGCAGCCAAGGCCCTTCAACAACAACATGACTTATGGATCTACCTACTACCAGAATCCTCCTCCAGAAAGTCAGGAAAGCATGATTGAAGCGATAGTTGACAAAGTTTTAGAGAGACAGCAGAAGATGACTGTGGACTTCAATGGCAAGATAGATGGTTTGTACCTCAACCTCAATACCAAATTCGAAAACCTCACCACTCATGTGAATAAATTGGAGAATCAAGTGATACAAACAAGTGAGACCATTAAGTAGCATGAGAGTTTGATCAAGAAGAAAATCGAGGGTGGTCAAAGACACCACTTCAATGCATTGATTGATGATGATTTCTGGCAGGAAGTCAAGAGAGAGAACCCCCAAGAGAGCGATTTTCGTGTGGAAAATTCGGTTTCAACTCGGCAATTCTAATACGCATTGATCGATGCCAACTAGTGAAATCGATCAACGGTGAAACCTACAAACTCAGTGGCTTCATGTGAATTGACTAAAGTCGATCGACACCATTTCTGTGATATCGATCGACAGTACACACTTAGCATCAATCGACAGGAGAGAAATCCAGTTTGACTACCGACCTAAATGCGAGCTTGTTTTGCGTCTAACCGTGAAAATTTCAGAACAGCAAACAGGCACATCTGAAGCTATGGATACTAATAGAGAAGATGAGGGACACTTAAAGAAGAGATAAAAGATCCCCAAACATCAACGCAGAGAAGCCAATGGAAAGGAGATAGATAGCTTTGCTAAAAGAGTTTTTAAAATTTCTCCAGATACTTCTTTGATGAGGCTTATTATACTCATAGATTGTGGATGTTTTTCAGGGAAACAAGAGAGACAGATGATGATATAGAAATAATGTTCAATCACCTCAGAGAGAAGATGAAGCAGAGGAAATGTCTGAAGAAGAAAGTGATCCTGGAAAATTCATGGTCCCATTCTTCATCAAAGAAAACAAATACCCCAACGCCCTTTGTGACACTGGATCTTTAGTAAGCATTAAGCCAAAGTCAATGGCAAAGGAGCTGGACCTAAAAGTGGAACCCTCCAACGATTCCTTTACATTAGTAGACTACTCAAGAGTTAACTCAGGAGGGATGGTAAAAGATGTTCCAATGCAGATCAACAATACGTTACTTCCAACAGACTTTCATGTGATGGACATCAGGATAGATTAGAACTCTTCTCTACTACTTGGAAGAGCCTTCATGGCCACCGTAGGAGCCATATGCGATATGAAGTTAAACAGGTTGTATTTATCTCTGATTGATCAAAATATTATTTATGAACCTATCAAAAATAAGAACAAGGCTATCCTGATCGAATTGTACAATGATGCATAGCTTGTGGCCACATGTTTCTGCAACTACGAGTTCAGCGAGGAATCGAAAGGAGTATCGATCGACACCCAACCCCACCCATCGATCGACAACCATACATTTCATTAATAGATCGACACCCACCCTATTGCATCGATAGACCCTCAAACTTCCAAACAAGCCAACACCCATAATGGCGATTTCAGTTACAACACAGCCTACCTCGAGTATGACGATGACTACAGAGATGAAGAAACTGTAGAATACCGAGGGATTACTACGGAAGACGCTGGAGTATTACGTGTTTCCAATCAACCGGGGAATCGACATCGATAGACGGACACCATACACCGTTGATCGATACTGAGAATGAAGCAGAAACTGAACGAGATTCAACTACAGAACGCGAAAGGGGGTATGGTTATTTACAACCAGATGAGTTCGGTATTATGCGAGATCCAGATGGTCATGCAAGAGCTATGGATGGAAAAACTCTACATGACATGAAGGAAGATGTGGCAGATACACTTGCAATGCCTAATGGAGCTGGAAATCTTTTCGTCCATGATATAGCCTATTTATTACAAGTTTTAGACCATGTTATAGACTCTATTTAGGGCATGTTATATGTGTCTAGGCTATGTTTTGAGGTATTTACAGTTCCAGGTACCTTTTGGAGATCAATGGACATACTTGGAGCTTTTGGAGCATTTGGATAGGAATAATCCGTAGCTGATCACTGAAGAGAATTGAAGTACGAGATTACCATCGATCGATGATACAATGTAGGCATCGACCAATGTTACATGACCAAGATCGATCGATGTTGCACATCTGCCATCGATCGATGTCCAGTTTGCAGATAGCCGACTTTCAAGCCCAAGTTAGAAACATGAAAAACTTATCTAATTAGGTCATAACGCTTGATTCAAGAAACCATCGATCGACGGTCATTCCTTGTCAACATGCGACAATTGAGACATTGGACTTGGTCAATAGTTTAGGCGCGCATGTGAGAGCTGGTGTCTTTTACATTAGATTTCGAGTTCCATGATTAAATACCTTTAACTTCTATCTACAATATTCAACTTGCCTGAAACCCTAGATCTAGCATATTTCCATACTTACATTACTAGCATATTTCCATATTTACATTATTAGCATATTTGCCTTTTTACATTATTAGTATGTTTCCATATCTGCATTATTAGCATATTTACATATTGCATCTATACCTTCTAATAATGAATATTTCCTTGACCGGATTACTTGCTACCAGTATATATAGTTACCTACATAGGTTAACCTTTTGAAATAAGAAATCTATTGTGTGCCATTGTTCTCTGTGGATTCGATCCCTAAGTACTACACCTGATCTCTCTTGACAAGAGTATTATTGTATTGTGTGTTAGGATTAAGGGTTAATTTGAAAGTTGTTTGTTTAGGATATTATTACCATATTAAACATGAAAACACACCCACGTCAAATTTGGCGCCGTTTCCAGGAAACATTGATCGCCATTAGAGTTATTTTCTAGGACTTACTCTATGTTTGTTACTTTCAAGGTTACTGATTTTTCTTTTCTTTTTCAGGTGCATGAAAAAGAGTACCATGAGCAACAAAGGACAAGACTTACTATTATCTTACCTACAACAACTCGAACGCACAATATGCTAAGAAAGACGACACAAATCGATCGACGGCATACCTTCAGCATCGACTGATACATCTTTACGGACAGCATCAACTGGTATCTGAACTCAACCGTCGACCGATACCATATCTCTAGCATCGACCGATATTGATCATATAGCATTGATCGACAGCACCTCTTCCGCCTTGATCGACAACAGCAGACGAGTTCATATGGCTGCTCCTATAATTGTTGTTCAGAATGAGAATGGAGACTTGCATGACCTCAACGGTCATCTGCGTAATGCAGCAGGTCAAAGATAGACGATAAGGGGGCTGTAATCCCTGAAGCAAAAGAAGATGCTGCAATAGCTCAACCTGAAGCTAACGCCCAAGTTGCTCAAAGAACGTTGGCTGACTACAACCGTGCCATTCGTCCTCTAGCTTTTCAGAGAAACAATTTTGAGATCAAGCCCGCTTACTTCGGACTTGTAGCGCAAACGCCTTACCATGGGTTGCAACACGTGCATCCTATGGATCATCTGAAGCGATTTGAGGATCTAGTTACTACTATTAAAGACAACTGAGTTTCTGAGGACTATCTTTTTCAGTAAGCTCTTCAAGTACTCACTTGTTGTAGAAGCTTCATATTGGCTTAAGCAGCTACCACCATGATCTCTGACATCCTGGACTGAGATTAAGAACGCTTTCTTGCGTAACTTCTTTGAGGACGCAAGAGCAGAAGATCTGAGGAGCAAGATTGCTACTTTTTCACAAGAGCCTTCAGAGTCTTTCATAAACTCATGGATTAGATTCAAGTCATACCAGAGAGACTGTCCACATCATGGGTTCAACGAAGTGCAGCTTCTTAGAACGTTCTTCAAAGGTATTGGACTGCAGTATCAGATGGTTTTGGACACTGCTAGTGAACGAAATTTCAGCAGTAGGAGCCCTGAAGAAGCTACAAGATTGATTGAAAATCTGGCATCTAGCAGCAGTACCAAGATTTTGAGAGGAAGAAATCAACTCCAACAATAAGAAAGGAGCAGATTGAAGAGGTAAAAACAAAGCTAAATAGTGTCCAAAATGTTTTCAAAAAAAGGTTACTTTTGCACAGGTATAAGCGATAGAGGCTGGAGACGATGAGAATGAAGAAGAGGATGTGAACTACATTGATGGGAATGGTTTCCAAAGAAAAGGGAATCCAGTTTCAGCAGGAATTCTTATGGTACTTGTCAAAGGAGTAACTATAATCAGAATTCAAAGCAAAAGCCCTCCCACAACGACAGAACATATGGATCTTCCTACTACCAAAATCCTCCTCCAGAAACTCAGGGAAGCAAGATTGAAGAAATGGTTGATAGAGTCTTAGAGGGACAGCAGAAGATGACTGTGGATTTCAACAAAGAGATAGATGATCTGTACCTCAACCTCAACACCATGTTCGAAAACCTCAGCACCCATGTGAAGAAGTTGGAGAATCAAGTGATGCAAACAAGTGAGACCATTAGGAGACATGAGAGCTTGATTAAGGAGAAGATGGAGACTAGGCAAAGGCACCACGTCAATGCATTGATTGATGTGGATTTCTGGCAGGAAGTGAAACCCAACGACAGAAACTTTCGTGTGGAAAACTCTATATCACTCGGCAATTCCCATCCGCATCAATCGACGCAAGACAGCAAGCATCGACCGACGGTGAAACCTACAAAATCGATAGTCTCATGCGAATCAACTAAAATCGATCGACACCATGCTCACGTTATCGATCAACATAGAGACGAAGGATTCGATCGCCATAGAGACGAAGAAATAGATCGAAACTCCAGGCCTGGCATCGATCGACAGCGTGGAAACCTAGTCCGATTACCTAACCTCAACGCAAGTCTGATTGTGCATCCAACAACAACAATTTCAGAACAAAATATAGACACTTCCGAATCTACAGATCTTGATAGAGAAGACGAGGGACACTCAAGGAGGAGGCAAAAGATCCCAAAACATCTACGCGGAGAAGCCAATGAAAAGGAGATGGATGGCTTTCCTAAAAGAATTTTTAAAATTCCTTTAGATATATCTTTTGATGTAGCTTATTATTCACAGATTGTGGATGTTTTTCAAGGAAACAAGGAAAATAGATGATGACATAGAAACCATGTTTAATCACCTCAGAGAGAAGATGAAACATAGAACATGTTTGAAAAAGAAAAGTGATCCTGGAAAGTTTGTGATTCAATGCTTCATCAAAGAAAAAAAATACCCTAGCGGCCTCTGCGACACTGGATCTTCAGTGAGCATTATGCCAAAGTCTATGGCAGGGGAGCTGAACCTAAGAGTGTAGCCCTCCAATGATTCGTTTACATATGTAGACTGGTCAAGAGTGAACTCAGGAGGGATGGTAAAGGATGTTCTAGTGCAGATTAACAACACCTTAGTTCCAGTAGACTTTCATGTGATAGACATCAGGATCGATTGGAACTCTTTGCTACTACTTAGGAGAGCATTCATGGTTACTGTGGAGCCATATGCGATTAAGAGTGTAATGAGGAATCGGTAGATGGAGAATCGATCGACACCCAACCCCTAGAATCGATTGACAGTCCTTCAGATCAGCAATGGATTGATACCCACCCAACAACATCGATCAACACCCATACCCCAGAACCGATCTACACCCACCATGCTTATACGATTACAACCCTGCCTACCTCGAATACGATGAAAACTAAAGAGAAGAAGAGCTGATCGAGTACCGAGGGCTTACTATGGAAGAGGCTGGAGTTTTTAATGTTTCCCATGAATCAGGGAAATTGACATCGATCGACGACAACCATACGCTATCGATCGATACTTAGCACGAAGCAGAACCCGGACATGATTCAGCAAAAGAACACAACAGAGAAGCTGGTTATGAGAGATCCAGAAGGTCACGCAAGAGCTATGGATGGCAGAATTCTAAATGTCACGAAGGAGGATGTAGCAGATATAATTGCAATGGCCAATGGAGCTGGAAACCTTTTTAGGCACCGGTTTAATTATAGAGCATCGATCGACAACAGCCATAGACCATTGATCGACACAATTGGGCATGCCAAGGATACTGTGAAGCCAATGAAGAATGTGATTCAGATTATGATGAGGATGAACCTGGCTGGATAATGGACGCGAGGGTAGGCAATTCAGCATCAACAATCTGCCTATCTTGGCCATCAAACGACATCAAACGTAAACCAGACCCTTCACTTTGACCACAAGAAACAGAAGCTGATTATCTCAGACCCGATGAGTTTAGAATTTTCAGAGATGTAAAAGGACGTGCAAGAGGTCTTTATGGGAGAATTCTAACTCTACCGAAGAAAGATGTAGCAAACGCCCTTCTCGTGGATGGACAATCAAGAAATTTCTTTGGACAACCGCAACATCCATCGATCAACGCACAGGTACCAGCATCGATCGACAACACGGAGCAAAAGCCAGAGACATACAGCAGAGCTGAGATTGATGATATTGTGCATGCGATCTACCAAGCTCAAAAGATGTCAACGGATGAATTCTATATGAGACCTGATGATATTTACTATCCTATAGATAAATCCCTCACGAATTTGACTACACGCATGGATGAGATAAAGCAAGACATGGATTCTTTTCAGAGACAGCATGCGAGTAGACCAGATGGAGTGACAGCAATCAACGGCAACACCTTGCCATCGATCGATACTGAGTCGACAGACAGAAGTTCGCAGCAGTACACTACTTAGAAGAACGGTTCTCTGATATTGATTTTTCTCAGTGCCTGATGAAGAAAGATGTTTATCAGAAACTAGAGGAAATTTCAGACACTACAGCTGCCAGACTTAGAATGCTTCAACGCAGTATTGAAAATCTACAAAGAAGAATGCATTCAGTGGAGGTTACTAAGGAGATCATAAAGAACGAGAAAATCAGAGGAGATGAGGCAATCAGAAACTACATTAGTACATGGTTTCAGAAGAGCACTGAAGATATAGCCACTTGTTTTTCTAGTGTTGATCAACCTCCTTTCTAGTCAGAGCATTCACAATGTCGAGCTTAAGACTCTAACCAAGCGCTGAGTGGGAGGCAACCCACTGTTTAGTAAGTTTTAATTAGTTTTTAAACTTTATTTATTACCAATTTTGTATTTATTTATTTTAGATATCCAAAAAAATAAACCGAGGAACACAATCTGCATAAAGCATCGACCGAGACTTGATCACTGACGATCGATGGAGTAAGCATCGCATCGATGGATAGCCACTTAACTGTGTCGATCGACGGTCACCATTAGCGAGCAGCTGTATCAGTTTTTCTTTGTTAAAATTGGTCCTTATGATTTATTTCTTCCCTAATATGCGACTGTATAACATTGACGATAGTGTTGTTTAATTTTGGGGGAGGTACTACTGATATTGTGTTTTATTTTAAGTTTCATAAGCAATAGGAACTTACAGGCTTAGAATCGATGGATACCCATATCCAACCATCGATCGATGCTCTCTTACAGAGAGAGGTATCGAGTTTTATACTTAAGCTAATTACTTATGTTTTAATTTTTTCTAACCAATCCGGGGCGGATTACATGGGGGACAATGTAATTTAAGTCTGGGGAGGTTCACTAATGTTATTTGATTGTTTTTGAGTGTTATTTATATCTATATAAGTTTTTTTTTGAAATAGTTTTATTCAGTCAAGAAGGAGACTATGATCTAGAATTATTATTGACTAACCATGCTATAAGCACCATTCTTAGAAGGTTATTTGCAGACATTACTAGAGATACCAAAGTGGATCATCTTGCAACTATATCACACTTGCTTAGAAATTTTCGAGGAATCGAAGCTGATTTCCAACACTAATCCTGACATTATTTGCTTGCTTTGGGATTAGGTATACATTGGATCGGATTTCTTCTGCAAGTCTGAAAGTTAAAAGTCTGTGTGCTTCTGATTCCCTCTCTCTCCTCTTCAGATTAAAAAAAGTAGTTGAACAGGATTTGGTGGCTACAACCACTAAAGTTTGATTCATATGGTCCTAGAAAGAGATAAAAAGGTCAAAAAGAAGTGAACAGGATCTGGTGGTAAAAACCATTAGGGTGTTATTGATGGAAATCTATCCAAATATCTCAGTCAATTAAAAAATAAAATGATACCCTCAAAAAGGAGGGAGACATTGACTAAGAAGAAGTGAGAAGAGAGAGCGAGGAAAGGAATCAGAGAAGGCTACCTGTGTGTTTAGATACTTGCAGAGGTAAGAGTCCATGTGTCCTTTGATCGGTACTCCCAAGGTAAGGCATGTACTTTATTTTATGCAAAGAAATGAAATCAGTAGAGGGGCGAGTCAGACTAGTATTTGCTAAATTGTTGGTAGAATGGATTTGGTTGTTATACTAGGATAGGTTATATAAAGTTTCTCTGTGATTGACTTGGTAGGATGTGGTTGCATAAAGCAAGGTGACAGTTATACTTAGACAATATGTGAGTCTTCGCTTTTCAAAGTATCTTTCACAGGCTTGTTTTCTTGAGGATAAGCAAAAGGTTAAGTCTGGGGGAGTTAATATAGCCTATTTATTACCAGTTTTAGACCATGTTATAGACTCTATTTAGGGTTTGTTATGTGTGTCTAGGCTATGTTTTGAGGTTTTTACAGGTCCATGTATGTTTTGGAGATATATGGAGATACTTGGAGCTTTTGGAGCATTTGGAGAGGAATAATCCGTAGCTGATCATTCAAGAGAATTGAAGTACGAGATTACCATTGATCGGCGATACAACGTAGGCATCGACCGATGTTACATGACCAAGATCGATCGATGTTGCACATCTGCCATCGATCGATGTCCAGTTCGCAGAAAGCCGACTTTCAGACCCAAGTTAGAGACATGACACAAGATTATAAGATTACCTTTGGACGAGTTTTGACCTAAACTTTAGGGTTTTATATTTATACTTTATGTATTGCACCAGAGATAGGTGTGCTGGTTGTGTGCTAGTTTATAGTTAGTGCTTGGGGGGGGGGGGGAATTTTGTGTGTGTGTGTGTGTGTGCAAGTGTTTGCTAGTGTGTTCTAAGTGTGGTTTGAAACCCCATCGATCGACTGTCATTTTGTGTCAACAAGAGAGAGCTGAAACATTGGACTAGGTCAATCGATAAGGCGCCCATGCGAGAGCTGGTGTCTTTTACATTAGATTTCGAGTTCCATGATTAAATATTTTTAACTTCTATCTACTATAATCCACTTGTCTGAAACTCTAGATCTAGTTATTTCCATGTTTACATTACTAGCATATTTACATTCTTGGCATATTTTCATATTTACATTATTAGCATGTTTCCATATCTGCATTATTAGCATATTTCCATATTGCATTTATACCTTCTAATAAGGAATATTTTCTTGACCTAATTACTTGCTACCAATATATATTGTTACATAGCTTAGCCTTTAGGAATAAGAATTTTATTGTGTGCCATTGTTCTCTGTGGATTCGATCCCTAAGTACTACACCTAATCTCTCTTGACAAGACTATTATTGTATTGTGTGTTAGGATTAAAGGTTAATTTGACAGTTTTTTGTTTGGGATATTATTACCCTATTAAATCATGAAAACACACCCAAGTCAGTCCACCAGTCTGTTTATCAAGCATCGATCGATGGTCCATATACACCATCGATCGAAACCGATCCGGTTTACCAAGGTTACAGTGGAGATTACGAAGAGCACAATGCAGCTTATAGAGAGGAAGAACTAGAAGAAGCTGGCTGGGTAATGAACGCACGAGTAGGCAATCCAGCATCAATCCTCAACATATCTTGACCATCAAACAAAGACAAGAACAATTACTTGGAGCAAAAGATACATAAGATGGTTATCTCAGACCATACGAGTTTGGAATTTTCAGAGATACAGAGGGACGTGCACTTGATCTTTACGGGAGAATTCTCAATCTACGTAAGGAAGATGTAGCAGACGCCCTTGTTATGGCTAATGGATCAGGAAGTTTATTTGGACAACAGCAACAGCCATCGATCGACATCAAGGAGAAGAACCACGAGCATATCCAAAACGAAATATTGATCGACAACAAGAAGCAATTATCGATCGATACATGTGTTCTTGGTACTGCTGCTAGATGCCATATTCTCAATCAATCTTGTAGCTTCTTCAGGGCTCAGGGTGCTGAAATTTTCCTCACTAGCTGTGTCCAAAGCCATCTGATACTGTGATCTAATACATCTGAATAAAGTGCTAAGAAGCTGCACTTCGTTGAACCCGTGGTGGACAGTCTCTCTGGTATGACTTGAATCTGATCCATGAGTTTCTGAAAGATTCTAAAGGTTCTTGTGAAAAAGTAGCAATTTTACTCCTCAGATCTTCGGCTCTCGCGTCATCAAAGAAGTTACACAAGAAAGCGTTCTTGATGTCATCCCAGTATGTCATAGATCCCGGTGGTAGCTTCTTAAGACAATATGAAGCTTCTCCAGCAAGTGAGTACTTGAAGAGCTTACAGAAAATATAGTCCTCAGGGACTCCATTGGCTTTAATACCAGTCACTAGATATTCAAATCACTCCAAATGATCCATACGGTGCTCATGTCACAATCCATGGTAAGGCATATGCGCTACAAGTTCGAAGACAGTGGGCTTGATCTCAAAATTGTTTCTTTGAAAATTTGGAGGACGAATGGCAGTCCTATTGGTGTAGAACTAGTCTGGACGGTTGTAAACAGCCAGCGTTCTCTGAGTAGCTTGGGCATTAGCTTCAGGTTGAGCTAATTCAGCGTCTGCTTCTGCATCAGGGATTAGAGCCCCCTCATCGTCTATCTTTTGACCTGCTGCATTACGCAGATGACCGTTGAGGTCTTACAAGTGTCCATTCTCATTCTGAACCACAAAAATAGGCGCAACCATCTGAACTCGTCTGCTACCGTTGATCGATGTGGGTAAGATGCTGTCGATTGATGCTGAGTGATCAATGTTGGTCGATGCTAAAGTCCTGATGTCGGTCGATGCTTCTCGTCCTCTTTTGAGGATTGTACATTTGAGTTCCTGTGGGTCTGAGAATTGCAATTCTCATCCTTTATTGCTCCTGGTACTCTCTGCATGCACCTGAAAAACAAAGGAAAAAAAAATTATAAACTTGAAAGTAAAAACAAACTTAGACTAACTCCTAGAAAATAAATCTAATGGTGATCAATGCTCCCCGACAACGGCGACAAATTTGATGTAGCTTTTATTATGTGCTCTCAAATTAACCCTATAAGCTACTTTTTACTCTTTCAAATAAGAGGTTCAATTGTAGTACTTAGGGATCGAATCCACATGTAGCGTGGACGCACAATAGGCTATAGATGCTTAGATTAAGCTAGGCAAACAGTTTATTAAAGAATTATTTGTAGACAAGTAAGTAGGTGATTGGTTTGATAACAGTAAGATGAAATAGCTAGGTCTAGGATTTGTCAATCAATATATTCAAACACACAAATCAAAGATGGTAAGGGTTTTATAGATCAAATTCTACAACTCGAATTCAACAAGCAAGTAATCCAGCTCTCGTATGCAAATACTAATCAGATGCCTAAGTTATATGTTCAAGCTCTTGCATGCAAACAAGGATCGAGCATTGATCGATACCAATGCTTGGGTATCGATCGACACTACCTTAGACAAGAATTAACACACATATCAATGATGTTCAACTAGATCTTAGACCAACTCTCTTATGCACCTAGATATCTAATCCACACAGGGTTCATGTTCCGTTAATTAATTGCACTCTCTTGCCTCTCAATTGTCCTATGGTTCTAAGTTTAAGCAATCAGTCACACTCTCGTGTTATTCCACTACTCTAGATCCAAGTATTACAAGCCACCCTAGTGTAGAGATCTATAGATAACCTAGCAATCCTATGACTATCTGAGCTTAAGTCGGTCATTAAGCAAGTCAGGTCTGTCTTATGGGATCACCATCGATCGATTCCAAGTCTTGGCCGTCGATCGACACTAATGCATCTTTTCGACAGCTTCCTCTCGCAAGGCAGACATACCACACTTCAGTAAATCGGGCATAACTTTGATCTAACCGTCAGATGGACCTCAAACCGGTGGAATTGGAAAGCTAACTCAAAGCTCTATCCTCTGTCAAAAGATTCGCTCAATCGCACCATTGGAAGGTCTCCATCAATAGCTAAACATCTGACGCATATTCGTAGTTCTGCATCTCTAAAAGCTTCAAAATAACCAAGGTTCTCCATAATGTACATGAACTTGAAATTACTCTAAAACATACTCCAAACACATATAATAGACTCTAAATATGGCTGATATCATGGCACAATAGTGGTAAATATCATGCCCAAGAAGCATTAGAAATTTGTTAAGGCAAATATAAACCATGAGGATGTGACCTTGATTTAGCTTTGTGACAAAGTACACATCTAGCACAATGTCTCTCCACATCTCTTTTCAGGTGTGGCCAAAAGAAGTGATCAGTTACAATCGCCAAGGTCTTGTATACTCCAATGTGACCCATAAGACCCTCAGCATGTGCTTCTTGAAGGATAAGGTCTTTTATTGAAGACTGAGGTATGCAAAGACTATTGTCTCAAAATAGAAACCCCTCATGTAAGAGTAAGGATTGGAAAGCTCCCTTTCCACATGACTGGAAGGCTTCTTTCAGCTCTTGATCTTCTTGGTATAGTTCTTTCATTTGTTCAAATCCTAATACCTTTGTATCCACGGTCGAGATGAAGGTGTGCCTCCTAGATAAGGCATCAGCTACCACATTCTCGTTTCCCTTGTACTTGATTACATAGGGAAATGTCTCAATAATCTCCATCCACTTAGCATGTCTTCTCTTGAGTGATTTCTGGCCTCTTAAGTTCTTGAGATTTTCATGATCAGTATGAATTATGAACTCCTTAGACAGCAATTAATGTTGCCATGTTTCCAATGCCCTAACCAAAGCATACAGCTCCTTATCATATGTAGGGTAGTTGAGAGTTGCACCACTTAGTTTCTCACTGAAGAAGGAAACTGGTTTCTTTCTCTGATGTTGAAGGGCTCCTATACCCACTCCGGATGCATCACACTCTACTTCAAACATTTCTTCAAAGTGAGGAAGAGGTAGAAATGGTGCCTGAGTTAACTTGGCCTTCAAAGTGTTGAATGCAAACTCTTGAGTGTCTACCCATTTGAGAGGAACATTCTTCTTGATCACCGCTTTTAAGGGAGAAGCTATGGTGCTGAAATCTCTAACAAAACCCCTATAGAAGCTGGCCAAACTGTGGAAACTCTAAACATGAGCAATGGAGGTTGGTGTAGGTCACTCTTGAATGGATTTTATCTTCTCTTCGTCCACTTGGAGTCCCTGTCTACTCACTACAAAGCCTAAGAAGACAAGTTAATCAGTAAAAAATATGCACTTCTTTAGGTTGGCATATAAACCTTCCTTCTGAAGTTTAAGCAAAACAAGTTCTAATTGTTTAAGATTATAATATAAGCTCTTGCTGTAAATATGTATGTCATCAAAATAGACAACAACAAAATTACTTATAAATGATTTTAAGAACCTGTTTCATGAGCCGCATGAATGTGCTTGGTGCATTGGTTAAGCCAAAGGGCATAACCAATCACTCATATATACCTTGTTTGGTTTTGAAGGCAGTCTTCCATTCATCTCCTTCACGCATTCTTACTTAGTGGTAGCCACTCCTTAGATCAACCTTGGAAAATATAGTGGCACCACATCGTTCATCAAACATGTTATCTAGATGTGGAATGGGGTGTATGTATTTGATGGTGATGTTGTTGATGGCTCGACAATCTACACACACCATCCATAATCCATCCTTCTTTGGGACTAAGAGAACTGGCACAACATATGGACTTAGGTTCTCCCTGATGTATCCTATAGCCACTAAGTCGTGTACTTGCTTTTCTAGCTTCTTTGTCTCCTCCGGATTCATCCTATAAGCGGGTTTGTTTGGTAAGGCTGAAATGGGAACAAGATCAATCTGGTGCTTAATCTCCCTGATTGGAGGCAACCCAACTAGTATCTCATCTAGAAACACATCTTGAAACTTGTCTACCACGACTTGAGCTTGTTTGGGAAGTTGGAGTTCTTTGCTTCCTATACTTGGACATTCTTTTAAGATCATTACTTGATACTTGCCAACACTAAAAGGAATGTTGACTTGCTCTGTGACCTTCAACTCAGTCTTGTTATCTAACCATTACAACATGTAGGGTCGAGGGTGCCTTGTTATTTCAAGACCTAACATGTCCACCATATACCAAGTTACATACCTTAGCTTTGATGGTGCAGCGAGTGTGGAGGAGACTCTCTCTTTGAGCCTTCTCTTCCGGGTTGATGGTTACACTTAACACCCATATGGTAACCAGCATCTCACCTGTGTCAGGAAACTCCACTCCTTCTCTTGAATCTATAGCCTCCATGTCGGCTTCATCTTGATACTCATAGTCTCCATTGGAAGTTACTATCATGACCCTCTGGTTGGACACTCTTTAGCCATATGACCTCTATCCAGCCTCTCCTTTTCCTTTAATCAGCACCCCATATATCCTCATAGCTTCACTGGTCTGGACAACTTGAGTTTCCAACTTCTTCATATGGGTGCTGAGAGCTTCAAAATGGTCATTCAGGTTGGTATATACAACATCTGTCTTCCTACTGAAATACATTGTCAGCTTCTGCTGACCCTCAAGAACCTGATTAATCATGCTTTCTTGAGTTTTTGGTGGTAGAATATAGTAAGAGGAATTTCCCTAGCTCATGTTATTGTTGTTGTTGTTGTTGTTGGGTGTCTGGTAATGCGAACCTTGATTCTAATTACTCCCTAGACCAGTTCCATAAGAGTTTCTATTTCCACCACGATTCCCATACTTCTGAAAACCAGGGCCACTGATGTAGTTCACATCCTCTTCGTCGCCCTGACCACTGGTAGTATCAACAGCCTCTACATCTTCTGGAAAGCTCACCTGCTTTTTGAGAAGCTTATGAACTTCATCCATCTGCTCCTTGCCAAAGCTAGTAGTCAATTTCTTCCTCTCCAAATCTGTGTTCTTGATGCTATTGCTAGATGCCAAGTTCTCAATAAGTCTCACAGCTTCTTTTGGATTTCCAGTGGTGAAACCAAAGTGATACCTCTGAAGAAGGTACTAAGCAGTTGTTCCACAGTCTCTCTGATATGACTTGAATCTGATCTAGGAGCTTCTAAAAGATTCTGCAGACTCATGTGTGAATGTAGAAACTATGTTCCTCAAGTCTTTAGATCGCGTATCTTAATAGAAATTACGCAGGAATGCGTTTTTTATGTCAGTCCACGATGTATGAAATCCTGCTGGTAACTGCTTAAGCAAATATGAAGCATCTCCAACAAGTGAGTACATAAAAAGCTTACAGAGAAGGTAGTCCTCAATGACTCCATTGGTTTTGATAACATAAACTATATCCTCGAACCGCTCAAGATGGTTCATCAGATGATTATGTGGGTGGGCATGGTAGGGTGTTTTTCCCACAATTTTTAAGTATGTAGGCTTCATCTCAAAATCATCTAAAGTAGGAGGAGGAAAAGTAGTTTTATTGGCGTATTTATCCAGATGGTTGTAATCAGCCAACATTCTAGGTCAAGCAGTGATATACCATGGATTTTACCTATTTTACCTATGATATATAGAGTATATTTAGAGTCTTTTATTTGCATTTGGTATTGTTTTAGAGTATTTACAAGTCTAAGGACTTAGTGGAAGTAATTGGAGCTTTTGGACTATTTTGGAGCATACATGATTGCTCAGCAGAAACTCTGAGTCGGATTTGGATTTATGAATAGGCCATCGATCGACGTCACACACTGTGCGTTGATCGATGGTCAAGTCAACAGCAAGGTTGATGAAGGCTTGAGAAATTACAAGTTTTACCCAGAAGTTTCATAAATTGCAAGACAAGTCCCTGACCAAAATTTGATCTATTTATTAGGCTTTTCTATCTCTTTTTTTTAAGGAGAGTCTAGAAGACCTAAGAGAGAGTTGTCTTCTAAGGTACACCAGAGTTTTAGAGTTAGAATACATGGCTACATCTAGGAGATAAAGATCTGATCATCATTACAGAGATGATCTTAAACTCCTTATCTTCTTACTTTGTTTATTCTATGCATTTTATTCAGAATTTATTCATGTTGTTCTCTGCTATGTCTGAGTAGTTCTCTATTAGATTTAGGGTTATTCAATGGGAGTAATGTATTGTTGTTTTTATAGGACTGTTAGGGTAATCTTCTTGGTTCTTTGTTTAAGTTGCTCTAAATGCTAAGTTGAACTTGATCACTTCAATCTTAGAAATTAGTGTTCTATAGCGCATGCGAGAGCCTGGTTATTACCTGGAATTTATCTTAAACAATCTAAATAACTAGTGACAAACGAGAGTTGAATTAGAAGTTTAGAGAACCCATCAAACCGCAAAACCAGTACTGTTTAGAATGAGCATCGATCGATGCCATATTATTATCATCGATCGACGCTCAGTTGAGATGGCGAGAGCGATCTCCTAAACCGTAAAGTTTTAATTGAGAACGATGATCAATAAAACCCTAGGAATCTATTAGTCTGCATTATCTAAACCTATCGGAGAATTTTTCCTAAGTCTAATCTCTTAATTTAATCCTCACAAACCAAATGAATCTTAAAATTGCTTTTATCATTATTGTTATAATTCATCTAGCTTTAATTCGAAAACACTAAGTCGTGGGAATACAACAATTGTGCTCGGGGGAAACGAGGCAGCTAGCCTTACGAATGCCAACATGGAGGATGTTGGTGCGTGGATTCGGTCCTTACACAAGATGCTTCCACCACGGGATCCAATAACAAACAGGTCGAATGATCTGACTGGTCAAGTGGGACAGGTCGCGTCTCCCATTGTTGATGTAGCAATGGAAACTTTTCGAACTGTGTTGGTCCAAGTAATGGATAGTATGGGTTCTGGGCCATCGACCAAACCGGATGGTGTGCAATTGGCTGTAGTAAGGGAATTCCGGTTGTCCAAACTCTTGGGAATGGTGATGAGGAAGCGGTTGAGATCAACCCGCCTCAAGCCGAAGTTGGCGTACCATGGTACTGATATCTGCTCAAATTGCCCTAGACCAACTTTCTCTCTCAAATAAGAGGTTCAGTTGTAGTACTCAATGATTGAATTCACCGGGAGCGTGGACACACAATAGACTAGAGATATTGAGATTAAGCTAGGCAACAAATTATGAAACTGTAAATAGTAGTAAACAAGTAAGCAGTTAGTTGTAAACGATAGGATGAAATTGCTAGACTTAGGGTTTCAGGTAATAGAATTATGATGTAAAGATGCAAAGGTGTTTGTTAAACCGTCCTAGAACTCAAATGCAAAAGTATGATATCCAGTTCTCGCTCTGAGTCTAATCAGATGATTAAGTATTTGTTCTAGCTTTCGCATGTGACAAGGATCAAGGGTCCATCGACACTATTGGAAGAGTGTCGATCCATGTTACCTTAGACAAGCATTAACGTCCTAATCGATATGTTCACTATGTTATTCTAGACCAGCCCTCGCATGTGCCTAACAACTTAGCTCAGCAAAATTAATATCAGGAGTTGAACCTCCTGTCATAATTGTCATTTATCCTAAGTTCATGGTTCTAGTAAGCTACTTTATAACACAAGCAGTAAGTACAGTTCTGATGAATGATCCTACAAGATCACCATAGCAGTTCTATATCTCAACAATTCATATAAACCCTAAATCTAACAAGATAAACTACTTAAACATGATTAAACAAAGCATTACAATAATCTAAATATAATGCATAGATAGATAGAGTAAGAAAACAAGATTTCCAAAACAAATCTCTCAAGGAGTCCTTATCTTCTCTCCAAACAAAAAAATTAAAAGCTTCTAATAATGGTGAAATAGCTTATGGGTGGTTGTATGTTTTTTTTTTCCCTAAAACAATGGCAAAATACATAAATACTGGGTATAAGTCGACCAAGGGCAGTCTTGTAAATATGTGGAAATTCTAGGCTTGAGTTGGTCTTGACTTAAATTCAGCCCGTCTACGCGTGCGGGTATCGAGCAGAACCAAAGGGTTGGTGTCAATCGTCACTTCTTCTTAATTTTGACACTTACTTCTGATTTATTCAATATCTACGAGTTTCTTCATCATTAAACTCTAGAATACTCAATAATCTCTACAATGCTCTAAAACATAGATGGACCTGGAAACACTCTAAAATAGATTCCAAATACCTATAACAGACTCTAAAAAGCTCATGTACGATGGGTGAAATCTGGTAAAATCCATAGTATATGAACTCACCCAGACTTATCTTTTTTATTGTCCCTACGCTAAACATTGAACAGTCCCGAAAGAGGTTTGAAATCGCAAGGGACTCACACAATTTTTAAGCATACTATTATAACCTTTCCAATGTTGCAGTTACATCGAGTCAATGCCAACTTTAGAGGTATCTTATGTACTCAACCCTAGCTTAGCAACCAAATCCATATAGCCAACAACTTATCTAATACTATCTAACGAACCCCTCTACTAACCTCATTTCTTACAATAAAAATAAGCAAGCTTTACCTTGGGAGCATCAATCAAAGGACACATGAAATCTTACTTAAGCAAGTTTCTTAACACACATGCAGTCTTCCATGATCTATTTCCTCCCTATTTATCTCCTCTCTTAATTTTTTTCCTTTTTTTTCTTTTAATTCCAATAAACAGTGACGCTGATGCAATACGTCTTGTACATATTCCTTTTTCTTTTGAGAAAGTGTAGGTGAATAACTGGGTCATAGGAAAAATTCCTAGCCCTCTGCATCTATCAGGAAATCATCTCAATGTTGTGAATCTCGTGTCCTTTAGAGGTTTAACTCGATATGAACTACGTTAGAAAGAGAGAGAAGTAGGCGGCTAGGGTTTATAGTATGTCTAATGACTTTGTCTTATTACTTTCTTGTGTATCAAATAAGTAAAGGGGGGATACATATATATACAAAGAGATGGCCGACTTGCCCACACTTATAAACGATGTGGGACAAGTTAACAAGGCCCAAATGTCGGCTGGAATAAGTAGTAAATGGGCTGGCCCATCTGTGATGCATATGGGCCGATTGGTCTATGTGTAGACCAAGTAGATAAGCCCACTTATGTGCATTCCTGAAACCGTCCGTTTCATAACACTCCCCCTGAATGCCATAGCCGTCTAGAGCTCGCAGTGCGTTTGGTATACTGCCTCGTTAAAACCTCTCTATGGTAAACCCAAAACCCAATGTGGTAAAAACGGAAGCCATAGATAGGAAAAAGAGTACAGCTGTATTACTCCCCCTGAAGTGAACATCACTGAAGGCTCTTTAGTCTTCTGGTCTCGTGTACCACCTTCTGTGAGCAGAGGTTGGTTGAAGTAAATCGGTTGTGCTTATCACTTGACCGTACTTGCATTTCTTGTTACTTGTCTTCCTTACATACGTGATGATCCATAGCCTTTGGCAAGTCATCTTCATGCGTGTTCCATTACCATTCACAGGTCGTCTTTTACCTTAACATGCCTCCTCTAAATGGGTATCATTCCTTATGAAAAACTCGCCTTGTCTCTATGGATTAAAGTTGAATCATCTCGTCCGTCGGTTGAGTAGCTATCGACCATCGACCCTGGATCACTATCGGCTACATGGCTCTGATCCATCAACCATGCCATTCCCTTTGGACAAGATGTGGTCAATACTCTTCTGGACGGTAGGTGGTGTTACTTGTAACATTGCCTGCTACATGGATGCCCAAATTTTTGGATGACTAAATATCTTCTGCGGTCTTGATTAGTATCTATGATCTCCACGAAGTTATAATGCTTCCATGAGTGGAATCATAACCTGTTCATAATCAAAAACAAAATTGTATCTGCAAAAACAATTTTCCCTTCTTTGGGTTGGTTAGTATGGTTAGTGTAAACGAAATTTAAACCTTTCGTTCCATGTAAATATGAAGCATCTCCAACAAGTGAGTACATAAAAAGCTTACAGAGAAGGTAGTCCTCAATGACTCCATTGGTTTTGATAACATAAACTATATCCTCGAACCGCTCAAGATGGTTCATCAGATGATTATGTGGGTGGGCATGGTAGGGTGTTTTTCCCACAATTTTTAAGTATGTAGGCTTCATCTCAAAATCGTCTAAAGTAGGAGGAGGAAAAGTTGTTTTGTTGGCGTATTTATCCAGACGGTTGTAATCAGCCAACATTCTAGGTCGAGCAGTGATATACCATGGATTATACCTATTTTACCTATGATATATAGAGTATATTTAGAGTCTTTTATTTGCATTTGGTATTGTTTTAGAGTATTTACAAGTCTAAGGACTTAGTGGAAGCAATTGGAGCTTTTGGACTATTTTGGAGCATACATGATTGCTTAGCAGAAACTCTGAGTCGGATTTGGATTTATGAATAGGCCATCGATCGACATCACACAATGTGCGTCGATCGATGGTCAAGTCGACAGCAAGGTTGATGAAGGCTTGAGAAATTACAAGTTTTACCCAAAAGTTTCATAAATTGCAAGACAAGTCCCTGACCAAAATTTAGTCTATTTATTAGGCTTTTCTATCTTTTTTTTTAAGGAGAGTCTAGAAGACCTAAGAGAGAGTTGTCTTCTAAGTTACACCAGAGTTTTAGACTTAGAATACTTTGCTACATCTAGGAGATAAAGATCTGATCATCATTACAGAGATGATCTTAAACTCCTTATCTTCTTACTCTGTTTATTCTATGCATTTTATTCAGAATTTATTCATGTTGTTCTCTGCTATGTCTGAGTAGTTCTCTATTAGATTTAGGGTTATTCAATGGTAGTAATGTATTGTTGTTTTTATAGGACTGTTAGGGTAATCTTCTTGGTTTTTTGTTTAAGTTGCTCTAAATGCTAAGTTGAAGTTGATCACTTCAGTCTTAGAAATTAGTGTTCTATAGCGCATGCGAGAGCCTGGTTATTACCTGGAAATTTATCTTAAACAATCTAAATAACTAGTGACAAACGAGAGTTGAATTAGAAGTTTAGAGAACCCATCAAACCGCAAAACCAGTACTGTTTAGAATGAGCATCGATCGATTCTATATTATTGTCATCGATCGACGCTCAGTTGAGATGGCGAGAGCGATCTCCTAAACCGTAAAGTTTTAATTCAGAACGATATTTAATAAAACCCTAGGAATCTATTAGTCTGCATTATCTAAACCTATCTGAGAATTTTTCCTAATTCTAATCTCTTAATTTAATCTTCACAAACCAAATGAATCTTAAAATTGCTTTTATCGTTAGTGTTATAATTCATCTAGCTTTAATTCAAAAACACTAAGTCTATTGTGTAATGAGTCTCTGTGGATTCTATCCCTAAGTACTACACTGAACCTCTTAATTGAGAGAGTAAAGTGGAAATATAAGGTTAATTTGAAAATGAAATAAAATAAAAATAAAACCCACATCAAACTTGGTTCCGTTTCCGGGGACTCTTTCATATTGCCAATAGATTTCGTTTAGAATATCGTCTAGATTTTTACTTTACTGTTTACTAAATTATTATTTCCTTAAACCTTATGACACACGTACTTAAAGGAGAGAATATGGATTCTGGACAACAACCATCGATCGACGGAGCTCGTCTAGAATCGATAGACGTTAGTCCACTGCTGTCGGGCGACACCCTTCCATCGATCGATACCGATCAGCCGGAAGCAGGTAAGTACGCCTTTACTGATTCTAATAATAAGAAATTAGTCTTGATAGAACCAATGAATAATAAAAGCAACAAAGCAAGCCAACTAATTAATTATCAAGGGACTTCAATCCCCATTCAAATCACTAAATCTCCAAATAATTAGGTAAAGCATTAATTGCCAATTCTCAAATACCTAAACCCCAGCAGAACCTATTCCAATAGGTCCGTGATTCGATTTTCCGATAACCATTATGAAGCCCTGAGCTTGATATTGACTTCCTAATTATGGCGTGCAAAAATCAAAGTAAGAATAATAATTTGAATATAATCCATAGATAAAACACTAGGGTTCGAATACAAATATCCATAAGGAGTTATGAATCTTCTCCTAAATAGAATACTAAAGAACCTAGCACCATACGTCTCCGTACGTGTATGCATACCTCTTGTGTCCCCCTTTTTTCTATTCTCATACATAAAGTATAAATCCAAAACCCTAAAATCTACGTCAAAACTCATATAGTGGTAATCTTGTAACCTTGTGTCTTGTCATTAACTAGGGCTTGAAATCGGCTATCTGCGAATTGGTTATCGATCGATGGCAAGTAGTCAGCATTGATCGATCTCGATCATGTAACATCGCTCGATGTCAAGAAAGTTCCATCAATCGCTGGCAGTCTTGTACTTCGACTCTCTCAAAGATCAGCTAAGGATTATTGATGTGGGGTTTTATTTCACTTTCAAATTAACCGTATATTCCCACTTTACTCTCTCAAATAAGAGGTCAGTGTAGTATTTAAGAAACGAATCCATAGAGACTCTAAGATTGCACAATAGATTTATTTTCTTCGAATTAAGGCTAGATGAATTATAACAATAGCAATAAAAGTGATTTTTAAGAACGTTTTGATTTGTGAAGATTAATTTAGGGCACTAGACTTAAGGGAAATTCTCAGGAAGATTTTAATAATGAAGTTTAATAGATTGCCAGGGTTTTATTAAGTATCGTTCTGAATTTAAACCTTACAGTATAAGAGATCACTCTCTTGTATCTCGGCTGAGTGTTGATTAATAGCAATACGATGGCGTCGATCGATGCTCATTCTAAACATTACTAATTTCGTGGTTTAATATATTCTCTAAACTTCTAATTCAACTCTCATTTGTTACTAGTTATTTAGATTGTTTAAGAAATATTCAGGTTATAACCATGCTCTCGCTTGCGCTATAGAACCCTAATTTATAAGATTGAAGTGATCAAATTCAACTCAGCATTAAGTACAACTTAAACAAAGAACCAAGAAGATTACCCTAACAATTCTATAAAATGACCAATACATTACTACCATTGAATAACCCTAAATCTAATAGAGAATTACGCAGACATAGCAATAAAGAACATCATTAAATTATGAATAAATTGCATAGAATATAATGAGTAAAAAGATAAGGAGTTCAAGATCTTCTCTTTAATGATGATAAGATCTATCTCTGCAATAGATGTAGTAATATGTTCCAACTCTAAAACTCTTGTGTAACTTTGTGGCTTCTTAGTTTCAGAAATAATAAGCTTAGGGTTTAACAAAGATGGAAAACCCTAATAAATAGTGTAAATTCGGCTAGGGACTTCTTTTGCCATTAATGAGACTTTTGGGTAAAACTTGTAGTTTCCCAATATTTATGCCGACTTCATCATCGATCGATGCATAGTTTGTGACGTCGATCGATGGTCCATTCATAAATCTGGATCCAACTCTGGGTTTTTGCTGAGAAGTCTTTATTGCTCCAAAATAGTCCAAAAGCTCTAATTGCTTCTAATAAGTACCTAGACCTTTAAATGCTCTAATACAACCTCAAATGCATATAAAAGACACTAAATATATATTATAGGTGAAATTGGTAAAATCCATAGTATATCAACTCCCCAGACTTAACATTTTGCTTTTCCTCAAGCAAACAAAGCTTGCGTGAGAAGTTTTGAGAAAAATGAAGACTCACATACTATATAAGTATAACTGTCACCTCACTTTCTTGCAGCCACATCCTATCAAATCAATCACAGAGAAACTTTATATACCCTATCCTATTATAGCAACCAAATCCATTCTACCAACAACTTAGCGAATAATAGTCTGACTTGCCCCTCTACTGATTTCATTTCTTTGCAAAAAATAAAAGGGCAGGCTTTATCTCTGAAGTATCGATCAAGGAACACATGGATTCTTACCTCTGCAAGTATCTGAACACACAATTGGTCTTCTCTAATTCCTTTCCTCTCTCTCTTCTCGCTTTTTCTCAGTCAATATCTCCTTTCTTTTGAGGGTATCATTTTATTTTTAATTGACTAAGATATTTGGATAGACTTCCATGAATCAAGCCCTAATGGTTTTTTACCACCAGATCATGTTCACTTCTTTTTGACCTTTATATGTCTTTCTAGGATCATATGAATCAAGCTTTAATGGTTGTAGGCCCCAAATCCTGTTTGACTCCTTTTTTAATCTGAAGTGTGAGAGAGGGGAATCAGAAGCACACAGTCTTTTACCTTCTAGACTTGCAGAAAGAATCCAATCCGATGTATACAAAACCCCAAAGCAAACAAATAATGTCAGGATTAGCGTTAGAAATCAGCTTCGGTTCCTCCAAACTTTCTAAGAAAGTGTGATATAGTGGCAAGATGATCCACTTTGGTATATCTAGTAATCTCTGCAAATAACCTTCTAAGAATGGTGCTAAAGTGTGGTTAGTCAATAGTAAACTTCTGATCATAGTCCTCTTCTTGACTCAATAAAATTTTTTGAAAAACTTATATATATTTATATATATATATATATATATAACACTCAAAAACAATCAAGTAGCATTAGTAGACCTCCCCCAGACTTAAATTACACTGTCCCTAGTGTAATCCACCTCGGATTGGTTATGAGAAAATAAATCTTAAGTAAACAGTGTTAAAGATAGTCGAATATACCAACACTGTTAAGTGTATCGATCGATGGCAGAAGGGGAGCGTCGATCGATGGTAAACCATCATCGACGATCGATGAAGAACGTGTGGTGCCGATCGATGGGTAATTCGAGCTATCGGGATACCTTCATATATATAATAGATATTGAATTAGGTAATAATATAAATAAAGTTAAAAAAATCTCGTTACGCTATGTTAGAACGCCATTGATCGATAACAACAAGTAGGCATCGATCGATGGTAGGCTGTCAGACTGAATCGTGTGTGTCTACTCTCCATTCTGATCATCTCTCTCTAGGTTAGCTCGGTTTGACACTCAAACACATGGTGAAAATAGGATCAAACAATGATAAATAAATAAGCAATAGCTAATGTAGAAATGCAACAAAAATAAAGAAACATTAGTAATAGTCTGAAACGAAGATAAAGTAAACGAGAAAGGAGTATCGAAAAGTCTACTTCTCATCAGATGTATCATGCACCTACTGCTGCTGCTGTGGTGCTGGAGGCAATCGGGCTCGTGTCCTAGGGCGGCTGAAGCCCTGGCATCACGACATGGTCTCTAGCCTGGCCTATATTGCTGAAGCGCGTCCACCATGACCGATTGGAAAGTACCATGGTCGTGTATGGGAAGCTCTGGGATCACGGGGAAGGCTGTAGGAGGTGGATGCAGCTGTGCTGGCTCGTCTGCTCCTGTTGCTGCGACCGGGTGCGTTAGACAGAGACCTCCTCTGCGGCACACTTTGAGGGGTGCAGTGTGGATGTGGCGCTCAGCTGGATGGAACGCGTGGCGCTGTAGATCATCAGAGAAGTCTGTCACCTCTCGCAGCGGTAATGGTCTCATCCTCTGTCCCTCGTCATCCACAAAGGACCAAAAGCGTCCATTCTTCAGCTACTGGGCCTTTGTCAGGTGACCCTCATCCATGAAGTGCAGTCCTCTCTCCACCGAAGCTCTCTCGAGACTGATGTCAAGAAAAGTGAAGATCAGTGTAAGGAGGCTCCCTATCGTCTCCCTCTTCGCGCCCGAACAGTGGAAGGGTTTGTCCTTCATGGAAGCCAGGTGCTCCGCAAATATAGCCCCCATGTTCACCTGCTGATCGGTCTCTGGTGGAACAAAGAGCTTGTCATCGAGTCCAACTAATTCCCTTACGGAATAGTATAAAAGTGTCATCTCCTGCTCCCGAACCTTGTTGGGTTCCATCTTGCACAAAAGGGTGTTGGCAAGGACCTTCAGAAAGTAAAGTAGGGTGCGGTGACGGACGTTCGTCTGAGTGGCTAAGACCAACTCGAAATTTCCTGTTCTGATGAGGACCCAGAAAGTAGGCAGACCAGGAAAAGGAGAAACCGCACAAGCACTAGTGCCAATGTCAAAGTCGTAGATCTCGCACACCTGTGGGATGGGGATCCTTTATCGGATGCCTCTGATGAAGAAGGTCAGGGTAGCCTCATGTGCCACCTTCACCCTGGGGCTCTTGTAGAGCACATGAGCTGTGGAGATGCACTGACTCACCAGGTCTGGGTAGAGAGGATATGGCTTAGTAGCCATGGTGCTTAATCCGAGCTCTTGCACCATCTGTTTGAAGTCGGTGTAGAGCCCCAGATTCTTCAGAGTTCGCTTGTCAGCAAACTTTGTTGGCTCGATGGTCACGCCTTACCAGGCGTTGTAATGGAGATTGTAAAAGTTGTCTCACTCCTCACTCAGGCGACAGTGTGTACATTCCCTCGATGTCACAGCTCTTCGAGGATGTGGATAGTCCTCGAATGTCACAAGGAGAGCCTCCTATTCCTTGGGCCAAGGGTCTTGGCATGGAGGACCCCGTGGTGGAACACTTGGACCACCAACCTCGTAACGTGCTTTAGTCCTTCACTCGTCCATCTGCAGATAACGAAGCAAAACACAAATCAGAATCAATGTTGAAATTAATGGAGCAGTCGTCGATCGATGCTACCGCATGGTCATTGATCGACATAACCTAATGGCCAATGATTGACGTCGACACATGGGCATCGATCGACGCTTAGTCGCGAATCAGTGTTCCCAAGATCCAAAATAATCAACTCAAATCGTGCAAATCATGTATAAAACGATGGATAGTCCCTAATATAGTACTCTGGCACCCTAAATCGGTCTACATTTCGACTAAAACCACCAAAATTCGATTTTTCATCAAAACCTAAAAAGTTCCCTAAACTAAGAGATTTGGAGAATATACCTTGAAGACTGATTGATATAAAGAGTTGAACAGGTAGAGAGTGTAGAAATCGTGTGGTTTAGGCTCAAAAACAAGCTAAATCGGCCAAAAATTTAGAGAGAGCTCGAGTGTAATGTCGTATGAGTTTTGGCGGTTTGGAGAGAAGAGTTTTATGAATTGGGGTCGTGTCGAGTTAACCTACCTGACGCACGACCGTCGATCGATGGCAACATAGGAGCATCGATCGATGGTCTAGTCGGTGACTCCTTATTTAGTTGGATTTTTGTAATTGGATAACTTATAAGTAATTATTAAATATTTGTTAATTATTAAAGTATTATTGCTAATATATAAATTATCTTTTGGTTTTTGTATTTTTATCATTATATATATATTATATTAGTAATTTAGTGGGTTGCCTCCCACTAAGTGCTTGTTTAATGTCGTTAGCTTGACGGGGAATGGGCTCATTATACGGGATCAGGCATCTCTAGACGTGTGGTCTGAGTATGCAGAATTTCAGACTTGTCCAATAGTGTTTCACTCGCTGCCCATTCACCATGAAATCTTCTCCCTTATGAATAAACAGGACAACTGTCCCATGAGGGGTAACTTATTTGATGGCGAAGGGTCTACACCAACGAGAACGTAATTTTCAAGGAAATAGGTTTAGTCGAGAGTTGTACGGGAACACTTGATTGTTTGGTTTGAAATGACGTGAAATAATTTTCTTGGAGTGATAGGCTTTCGTTCTCTTCTTGTACAAATTCGAGTTCTCAAAAGCGTGATATCGGATTTCGTCGAGCTCATTTAACTGAACTAATCTCTTTTCTGCGGCAGATTTAGCATCAAAGTTCATTTTTTATGGTCCATTCGGCTTTATGCGCTACCTCTAAAGGGAGATGGCATGATTTTTCGTATATTAACTATAATGGGGTAGTTCCTAATGGAGTTTTAAACGATGTTCGGTATGCCAAAAGTACATCATCTAACTTCAACGAACAATCTTTACTTGTTGATCCTACTGTCTTTTCTAGGATTTATTTGATCTGACGGTTGGATACTTCTACTTGTCCATTGGTTTGAGGGTGATAGGGTGTAGCTACTCGATGGTGGACTCCATGTTTCTTAAGCAGTTTTTTGAACAATTTGTTAATGAAGTGGCGACCATTATGTATTTGTTTCCGCGTGAAGAAGGAAAAGGGCCCATGAAATCTATGCCCCAACAATCGAACACTTCAACTTCAAGTATGAAATTTTGTTCCATCTCATTTCTCTTGCTGATTTTTCCTCTTCTTTGGCAGGCGTCGCATTTTGCTACATAGGTTTGAGCATCTCGAAACATAGTGGGCCACCAAAAGCCTGCTTGTAGGATTTTTGACACTGTCTTAAAACTAGCGAAATATCCGGCGTAATCGGATCCGTGACAATGATATAGAATTTCTGGAGTTTCGCTTTCGGCAACTCATCGTCTATATATGCTGTCAGAGTAATGTTTGTAAAGATAAGGTTTATCCCAGTGGTATCTCCGGATTTCTCTCAAAATTTTCCTTTTATGATATCCTTTGAAGAGATCGGGTTCTACTTCGGCCGGAAGATAGTTTACTATATTTGCATACCAAGGTCTATCGGTGGTGTTCAGTGCACACACCCCCCAACTTAAACTTCTACCTCCGGGAGAATCGTTATTTGGAATTGGAAGATTACAACTGACGTTGATATCAATAGGGATGATTATTTCATTGTTTTTCTCGAAGGCATCGTCATCTCCTGCACCCGAACCTTATTGGGTTACATCTTGCACAAAAGGGTGTTGGCAATGACCTTCAGAAAGTAGCGTAGGGTGGGGTGACGGATGTCCGTCTGAGTGGCTAAGCCCGAGTCGAAATTTCCTGTTCTGATGAGGCCCAGAAAGTAGGCAGACCAGGAAAAGGAGAAACCGCACAAGCACTAGCGCCAATGTCAAAGCCGTAGATCTCGAACAGCTGTAGGATGGGGATCTTGTATCGGATGCCTCTGATGAAGAAGGTCAGGGTAGCCTCATGTTCCACCTTCGCCCTAAGGCTCTTGTAGAGCACTTGAGCTGTGGAGATGCACTGACTCACCAGGTCTGGGTAGAGAGGATATGGCTTAGTAGCCATGGTGCTTAATCCGAGCTCTTGCACCATCTGTTTGAAGTAAGTGTAGAGCCCCAATTTCTTCAGGGTTAGCTTGTCAGCGAACTTGGTTGGCTCGATGGTCACGCCTTACCAGGCGTTGTAATGGAGACTGTCGAAGTCATCTCACTCCTCACTCAGGCGATGGTGTGTACATTCCCTCGATGCCACAGCTCTTCGAGGATGTGGATAGTCCTCGAATGTCACAAGGAGAGCCTCCTATTCCTTGGGCCAAGGGTCTTGGCATGGAGGACCCTGTGGTGGAGCACTGGGACCACCAACCTCGTAACGTGCTTTTTTCCTTCGCTCATCCATCTGCATATAACGAAGCAAAACACAAATCCGAATCGATGTTGAAATTAAAGGAGCAGTCATCGATCGATGCTACCGCATGGTCATCAATCTTCATAACCTAATGGCCATCGATCGACTTCGACACGTGGGCATCGATCGACGCTTAGTCACGAATCAGTGTTCCCAAGATCCAAAATAATCAACTCACATCGGGCAAATCATGTATAAAAACGATGGATAGTCCCTAATATAGTCCTCCGGTACCTTAAATCGGTCTACATTCCGACTAAAACCACCAAAATTCGATTTTTCTTCAAACCCTAAAAAGTTCCCTAAACTAAGAGATTTGGAGAATCTACCTTGAAGATTGAATGCTATAAAGAGTTGAACATGTAGAGAGTGTAGAAATCGTGTGGTTTAGGCTCAAAAACAAGCTAAATCGGCAAAAAATTCAGAGAGAAATTGGGTGTAAAGTCGTATGTGTTTTGGCGGTTTGGAGAGAAGTGTTTTATGAATTGGGTTCGTGTCGAGTTAACCTACCCGACGCACGACCGTGGATCGATGGCAACATAGGGCATCGATCGATGGTCTAGTCGGTAACTCCTTATTTAGTTGAGATTTTTGTAATTGCATAACTAATAATTAATTATTAAATATTTGTTAATTATTAAAGTATTATTGCTAATATATAAATTGTCTTTTGGTTTTTGTATTTTTATCATTATATATATATATATATATATATTATATTAGTAATATAGTGGGTTACCTTCCACTAAGCGCTTGTTTAAAGTTGTTAGCTTGACGGGGAATGGACTCATCATATGAGATCAGGCATCTCTAGATGCGTGGTCTGAGTATTCAGAATTTCAGCATTAGTCCAATAGTGTTTCACTCGCTGCCCATTCACCATGAAATCTTCTCCCTTATGAATAAACAGGACAACTGTCCCATAAGGGGTAACTTATTTGATGGTGAAGGGTCTAGACCAACGAGAACGTAATTTTCAAGGAAATAGGGTTGTACGGGAGTTGTACGGGAGCACTTGATTGTTTGGTTCGAAATGACGTGAAATAATTTTCTTGGCGTGATAGGCTTTCGTTCTCTCCTTGTACAATTTCGAGTTCTCGTAAGCTTGATATCGGATTTCGTCGAGCTCATTTAACTGAACTAATCTCTTTTCTGCTGCAGATATAGCATCAAAGTTCATTTTTTATGGTCCATTTGGCTTTATGCGCTACTTCTACAGGGAGATGGCATGATTTTTCATATATTAACTGGAATGGGGTAGTTCCTAATGGAGTTTTAAACGATGTTTGGTATGGCAAAAAAGCATCATCTAACTTCAACAACCAATATTTACGTGTTGATCCTACCGTCTTTTCTAGGATTTATTTGATCTGACGGTTGGATACTTCTACTTGTCCGTTGGTTTGAGGGTGATAGGGTGTTGCTACTCGATGGTGGACTCCATGTTTCTTAAGCAGTTTTTTGAACAGTTTGTTAATGAAGTGAGTACCTCCATCGCTTATTATGATTTGCGGGACTCCAAATATGGGAAAGATAATACTCTTAAAGAGTTTAACGACTACGGCAGCATCGTTTTTTCGGAGTTGCTATCGCTTCCACCCATTTGGATACATAGTCTACAGCGACCAGTATGTATTTGTTTCCGCGCGAAGAAGGAAAAAGGCCCATGAAATCTATGCCCCAGCAATCGAACACTTCAACTTCAAGTATGAAATTTTGTTCCATCTCATTTCTCTTGATGATTTTTCCTCTTCTTTGGCAGGCGTCGCATTTTGCTACGTAGGTTTGAGGTTCTCGAAACATAGTGGGCCACCAAAAGCCTTCTTGTAGGATTTTTGACACTGTCTTAAAACTAGAGAAATATCTGGCGTAATCGGATCCGTGACAATGGTATAGACTTTCTGGAATTTCGCTTTCGGCAACACATCGTCTATATAGGCCGTCAGAGTAATGTTTGTAAAGATAAGGTTTATCCCAATGGTATCTCCGGATTTCTCTCAAAATTTTTCTTTTATGATATCCTTTGAATAGATCGGGTTCTACTTTGGCCGCAAGATAGTTTACTATATCTGCATACCAAGGTCTATCGGTGGTGTTCAGTGCACACACACCCCGACTTAAACTTCTACCTCCGGGAGAATCGTTATTTGGAATTGGAAGATTACAACTGACGTTGATATCAATAGGGATGATTATTTCTTTGTTTTTCTCGAAGGCATCGTCATCTCCTGCACCCGAACCTTATTGGGTTACATCTTGCACAAAAGGGTGTTGGCAATGACCTTCAGATTACAACAAACGTTGATATCGATAAGGATGATTATTTCATTGTCTTTCTCGTAGGCATCGTCGGTCGATGGTGTGTGGGTAGCATCGATCGTTCGACGGATGTTGTCATTCGATGAGCTTAGCATAGTGTCGATCGATTCTAGTTCATGTGACGAACAAACCTTGCCGACGAAAATCGATTCTGCTAAGTAGACATTTTTTGTTGGTAAGAAATCGTTTATAGGGATGTCATCATCTACTCTTATTCGTGACAAGTGATCTGCGACTCCGTTTTCTACTCCTTTCTTGTCTTTTACTTCTATATCAAATTTTTGGAGAAGTAAAATCCACCGTAAAAGCCTCGGCTGAGCGTCTTTTTTTGTTCATTAAATATTTTAATGCAGCGTGGATGGTGTGAACAACAACTTTTGAATTCAACACCGGCCTTTCTAATAGCGTTTATTAATCTGAAACGCTATGTTTGTTATCGCGGGAAAAGAAAAGAATTTAGCCGCGTCAATTTGGTAAGTTGAGGCGACTTATCATTGCATATCAGAAAAAAGGAGCTATCGAATATATAAAAATATATTATTTTTAGTCCGAAAATATCTCTAAGTACTTAACACGAGAGATCTCTCGAAACCTCTTCACTTTTTTCCCTTACTCCTCGGTTTCACATTCAAAGCAAGAGAGATTCAAAGTTCATCGTACAACAGAAATCACGAGAGGTATGTTCTCATTCAATCGAATGATTCATTCATTTGATATTGGGTTTGATTTTGATTTGGGTTTCAATTTTGTTTGTTTTGGTTTCGATTTTGATTTTGGGTTTCAATTTTGATCTCTCGTTTTGATTTTACTTTAGAAATGGCAAGGACAAGAGGAGGAGGACAAGTTAGAGCTCGTCGTAGTAGACGTAATCAAAGCTTGGAGGTAGAAGATCCAACATGCGAAGTTGCTATTCCAACAACAAAGAAAGTGGCTTCTCCAAAAAAGAATGTAGTTAAGAGAAGAAGGGGTAGACCAAAGAAAGTGGCTAAGATTGGTGAGGAGGTAGAAGATGTAACACCGCAAGTTGATGGTAGTGACAATGAAGCAATGTCTGAATATGAGGAAGAGGGTGAAGAAGAAGCTTGTTTGACTGGACAAGAACAAAAACTACAAGTCAAGAAAAGAACATACAAGAAAGCAAAGACTTTACTTCTTACGCCAACGAGAAAAAGTAGTAGAATCCAGAAAGTTGCTGCTCAACGAGAAGATGTAACACCGGGAGATGATGATTACCTTGTAGATGTAACACCGGAGGTTGCTGCTCAACAAGAAGATGTAACTCCAGAGGTTTCTCAGGATGAGATAGAAGGAGAAGCTTGTTTGACTGGACCGGAAGAGAAAGAGGATGAAGTAGTAGAAGAAGATGGAGTTGTCAATGGGAAAGGAAACGAAGAAGAAGCTAGCAAAGATGATGGAGTTGTCAAAGAGAAAGGAAACGAAGAAGAATCTAGCAAAGACGATGGAGTTCTCGAAGATAAAAAGAACAAAGAAGAAGCTCTTGATATGGAAGAAGATGGTGGTCGCACTGAGAGAAGGAACAAAGAAGAAGCTCTTGATATGGAAGAAGATGGAGGTCGCAATGAGAGAGGGAACAAAGAAGAAGATAGAGGTCGCAATGAGAGAGGGAACGAAGAAGATGAAGTCAACAATGCTCAAGATGATCAGATTCCTAGTACTTTCAGTTACAAGGGGATGAAGTGAAAAAAAGAAACAAAAGAGAACCAACAAAGATGCGTAGAGTTGCTGAAAATCCTAATGATAAGGTTACGGTCACATTCAATGACTTTGGAGAGCATGTCGGATCTGGTTCAGTAACACTATCATCTTTTCTTGGTCCTCTTGTGAGGGAACATGTTCCGGTTACACTTTCTGGTTGGACAAAACTTGATGCAGCGACTAAAGCAACAATGTGGGAAGAAATTCAGGTGACATAATCGTCTATATGTTTTGTTGATTTTCTGTAAACATGTTTGACCTTTGCTTATTGTGATGCAGGGGAGGTTTAACTTGCAAGAAGAATGGCAGAAAGCTGTTATTTTCAAGCAGCTGGGAAATTTGTGGAGGGCTGGGAAGTCAAGGATAGTGTCACAAGTACGTTCTGCGAAGACTACTGCTGAGAGAATTGATTTAAAACCCAGCAACGTACCATCCATTCAAGTGTGGAACTCTTGGGTTAGGAGCAAGACTACCAAAACTTTCACGGTTAGTTATCTCCAGCAGATTAACTTTCTTGCTTATAGATCATGTCTTATAGATTTAATGTCTCATATTTTTATTGTAGGAAATAAGTAACAAGTACAGAGAGATGAGAAAAAATCAGATTCCTCACAATACCAGCCGTAAAGGGATGCTTCGTTTAGCTGAAGATATGTTAAAGTTTTTTGATGGGAACATCTATAAAATTGTACAGATTGTTAAAATAACTTGTTATTGAGATTTGTCAGTTTTATAGAAAAAAAGGAGTACAGACCCAAGAAAGGTGAGTAGGAGTAAGGTATGGATTGCGGGACACACTCATGCTGATGGTAGACCGGTGAAGCCTCGATTTGCTGAGACTATTGTAAGAATTGTCGAAGTTGTTGTGTATAATTAATGGATTATGATTAGTGAATGATTTTGTGTTTACATGTTTGTATCAGGAACAAATACAGTCACTTGATAGTCAAATGGACTCAACTTCTGCTGAGAACATAAGGGAAGATGTTGTGAGCAAGATTTTGGGAAAAGACAAAGGTGGACGAGTTAGGGGGTTTTGTAGAGGGGTTACAGCTACTAAACTAGCATATCTGCAATTTAGAGACGCAAAGATTGCAGAAATGAAAAGTGAGATTGGAGAGTTAAAGGGCATAGTCCGAGACATAGCTGGAAAGAAGGTAAGTATTTCATTACATTTGGTGAAATGGTCTTTAAGACATTTACGAGTTCCTTTTCCTTCTCTCAGAAAATTAATGTTGATGCTGAAACATCTGAGAGTAGTGGTGGATTCAAAGAAGGAGTGAGAGTACATATACTCGATTGGATTGAAGCAGAAGATGTTGTTGTTGGTGAAGGAGAATTCTGCTCTGCTGAACCGAAGTACAAAATTGGTCGTATACCAATTGGTCCTAATGCAGTGGCAATCGTTGTGAGGTCTGCACTAAGCTCAGTAGCTTCTCTCTGGAGGCCTACAACAGATGTGTTAACTCTTGATGAAGCTGTGGGATACAAAATAGCTTGGCCAGTGGATAAAGTGATATTGGATAGGGATCAAAACTTTTCAGATGATGTATCCATGGTAAAGTTTTCAAATCTTGTTTTCTTCCTACGTAAGATGAGTTTCTCTAATCATTAGTTTCTTACTTTTTAGCAAAGCAAGGAAGGTGAAAACTCGCAGAAGCAAGATATATGATTGGACCAATGAAGAGGACGAGGTTATTGCTGAAGGTCTCGTCTGTTCAACCAAATCCAAAGACATGGTTAACAATATACCTCTAGGTCCCAATGTTGTTTGTGTTGAAGTTCTGAAGGTGCTGAATGATGAGGCATATTTGTGGAGGCCAACTGCTGATATGTTTTTGATTGGTGATGCACTTAACAAAAAAATCGCATGGCCAGTCCTAAAGGTTGAAGTCATGCCTACCACCATCGTAGATGTAACACCTACTAAATCTGTAGCCAAGAAAATAGGATCACCTTCGAAACCAGCCAAGAAAAAAGCAGTGGTATGTGATTGAATGAAGTTATTCTATTTTGTTTGTTTGTTGATTGATGTTCTATTATCTGGTGTGAGTTGTAGAGTCCAGGAAGCACTAGTTCAACCAGGAGTCCAAAGCAGAAGTGTATTCTCTTAGATTGCAGCAACCCTGGACGTAAGGTTGCTGAAGGAAGAGTTGATTCAACGGATCTGAATGAGTTGTGTCACTTTGTACCCTTAGGTCCAAATGCAAGCAAGGTGTGGGTTGAAGTGGCTAAGATTGGTGATGCAAAAGTATGGAGGCCAAATTCAGAGATCGAAATCATATCTGATACAATAGGTTCAGTTGTGGCATGGCCAAATGATAAGCTCAAGCTCGTTTGATGCATGAAGAGCTGTTGTTGTTTAATCTTATCGTGTGTAATATTATGTTGCATTTAGTTTGCACTCATGTGTGATATTATGTTTAAGTTGATAAACGTAAACAAATATTATGTGTAATATTATTTTATAAGCCTTGTGTGATAAAATCCTATGCCTTAAAGTTAAATCTTTATACCATTAAAACGAGAATATAAAACCCTGTACTTTGAAAGATAAATCCCTAAACCCCAAAGCTAATACCCTACACCCTAAAGCTAATACCCTAAACCCCAATTGTTCTTGATAAAACTTATTAGTTAAACTTTTATTTTATAATCCCTAAACCCCAAAGCTAATACCATAAGCCCCAAAGTTACCCTAAACCATATATACCATAATTATACTTGATTTATGAATTTTTTTTATCAAAAGAAGTGATATTGTAATCTTATTTTCATAAAACTTATTAGTTAAACTTTTTAAACAATTTCACTCATCAAAATCCTAAACCCTAAAACATTTATACATACATAAGTCTTAGTGTTTATGAAGATATAAGCTTAGATCATTAAATTTTATGAAACCTCATATAAAATATTTATATTTTATAAAAAAAATATTCGTTAAATTGGAATGATCATAGAACATTTTTTAAGATTTAATTTAATTTTTTTCTTAATAACCTATTTTATATGTTAATTTTCTGATTTGAAACGAAATTAATACTCTAAGCCAATGAGGAGTAAACTCGAGGATTGCTGACGTGGCCAGTTACACGCCGATGGATCTGTGTCACATACTTCGATCTGAGCCATTCTTACTTATTGGAGTAGGATTAATCGTAAACCATTGATTTTGTAAGGAAAGCTTTGATATGAACCGTTCATTTTGGCGGCCAAAATTTTCAGAACACAACTCACTTGTTCTGTCTCGCGAGCAAGAACAAACCCTAAATTCTTTGTCTCAACAGCTCTTCTCTCGATCTCACTTGTATCTGAAAGAAAGCAAATGGATAAGACGTAGATTTGGCTGCCAAGGTAAATCAGTCGAGCTCACTTGTATTCTCCTTTTTGGTAAGACCTAAAATCAATCGAGCTAAGTACTTTTGTCTGATTCTTGTAGGAATAGTCAGGAGTACTCAGAAGGAGCAACTAATTTCGTGAAATCTTCAGCAAGAAGATTGGGAAATCTGTCTAAAATGCTATGCCCTTGTAGAGACTGCCGCAACCTTAGCCATCAGTTATTAGATACAATAGTGGAGCATCTGGTTATTAGGGGTATGGATAAGAAGTATAAGAGTTCTTGTTGGAGAATTCATGGTGAAAAAAGAGATTATGCAGAAGACAATGGTCTTCAATATCAAACGGAGGCATTTGATTTGTTGCAGACAGTATTCTCGATGGATGGTGGTCCAAATCAGACGAATGAAAATGAGACAAATGATGATGACGAAGCACCTGAGGAAACTGAATTTAAGAAGAAGCTAAGAGACGCTCAAACGCCATTGTACTCGGATTGTATAAAACACACGAAGGTTTCAGCAATCATGGGACTTTACAGATTCAAGGTTAAAAGTGGTGTGTCGGAGAACTTCTTTGAACAGCTGTTGGTTTTACTTGAGGAAATGCTACCCGAAGACAATGTTATTCCCAAGAGTTTAGCTGCGATCAAGAAATTTCTGAAAATATTCGGGTTCGGCTACGAGAACATTCATGCTTACAAAAATTATTGCATACTGTATAGGAAGGAGTATGAGAAGCTCGAAAGCTGTCCAAGATGCAAAGTTTCAAGATGGGAAAAGGATAAGCAGAGTAATGAGATAAAGGTGGGGATTCCGGCAAAGGTCCTTAGATATTTTCCAATCAAGGACAAGTTTAGGAGGATGTTTAGATCAACAAGGATGGCTGAAGATCTGCGTTGGCACTATACCAATGCCACTGAAGATGGTACAATGTGACACCCCGTTGATTCTATTTCTTGGTATAAAAAAGCTTGGTTCGAAAACACAGTAGAGGAAGGGAATGCGAACAGGATACAAACTGGCACTGAGATATATGAGACACTACAAGCTTTTAGGAATGATTTTGGAAGACCTCTAGAGAAGGAGAAGAAAAGGAGAAGACCAGAGTTGGAAGATGATGAGATGGTTCAAGAAGAAGAGTGTGAAGAATCAAATGATCTATGGCGGTGGAAGAAGAGATCAATATTCTTTGAACTACCTTACTGGAAGGTAAAGTTAGTCTACCTTAATTATAAGATTGTTGTATATGAATTTGCCTAACAGTTTCTTCTTTTAATGAGTTAGGAGTTGCCTGTTCGTCACAATATTGATGTTATGCACGTAGAGAAGAATGTGTCGGATGCTATATTGTCTCTCTTGATGCAAAGTGCTAAGTCAAAAGATGGGTTGAAAGCAAGAAAAGACTTATAAGATATTGGAATCAGAAAACACTTGCACACAGAGGTCCTGATGGTTATTGTGGTAATATTGTGAATAGTGAGTCAGTTAACCCTCCAAATATTGGTAGTTTGAAGTTGCATGATCATCATGTTCTAGTACAGAACTTGTTACCAGCTGCATTAAGAGGGTTGTTACATAGGGGCCCTAGGATAGCCATAAATAGATTATGCAGTTACTTCAACAGGTTGTGTCAACGCATAATTGAACCGGAGAAGCTTATATCAATGGAGACAGAGTTTGTGGAAACAATGTGTCAACTGGAGCGCTTCTTCCCTCCATCCCTTTTTGATATCATGTTCCACCTTCCAATACATTTATCAAAAGAGGCACGTTTGGGAGGACCAGTACACTTCCGATGGATGTATCCCTTTGAAAGGTTTGATGTTCTCATTTGCTTCAATATATGTATTTTCTGCAATGATGTTTGACTAATATTCATATTTCTTGAATGAGTTATAGGTACATGAAAACACTAAAGGCTTTTGATAAGAATCATGCAAGGCCAGAAGCATGTATGGCTGAGGGGTATTTAGCTGGAGAATGCGTTGCATTTTTCTTAGAGTTCCTTAAAGATTCAGTACCAGTTTAAGAAACAGTTAATCGTAATGTGGATATGGAGGCTGACAAAATCCTCTGCAGAAGGGTACCGAGTTTACCCTTTTAGATAAAGATAGAGACATTGAACATCGTTATGTCCTAATGAACATGGCATCTTTGGATCCTTTTCTTGAGTAAGTTATTCTTTAAGTTTCATCTACTTGAAATTATAATTTCATTTTCATATATTCTTATGTAATGCCAAACCAGTGTGCATTTGGAAGAGTTACAAGCTAATGATGCTTGATATGCTAGAAATGAAACTTTGTTATGGAAAAATCACACTGAGCACTTTCCAGAATGGCTTAAAAAAAAGGTTTCGAACTCTATCTTCTTTTATTGATTATTATTGTAATGACTGGTTAGCTTGTATTTTGTGACTGGTTAGCTTGTTGGTTAATCATATTCTAATTTTCTGCGGCAGGTTCATTCAGACTCACCAAATAGTCATTCTATGGAGATAAGGTGGTTGGCATTTGGACCAAGAAATGTTACTTTAGCACATAAAGGTTTCATCATTAATGGGTAACAGTTTCATACAGATGCGGTCAAGCGGAAGACACAAAATAGTGGAGTAACTTATGAAGCATTTAGCATGTGTAAATCAAGTGCTCGAGATACAAGACAAGTCGCTGATATGATTACATATTATGGAGTCATAAAGGAGATTTTGCTTATGGACTACCACATGTTCAAAGTGCCGCTGTTTAGATGCAACTGGGCCAACACAGGGAATGGTGTGAAGGAAGAAGATTTCTTCACTCTTGTTAACCTTCACAGGAACCAAGCAGCCTATTTGAAAGATCCATTCATTCTACCTTCTCAAGCGAAACAGGTTTTCTACTCTAAGGAAGATGATAATTCAAATTGGTATGTTGTTATGAGAGCACCACCTAGAGGTTATCATGAGTTGGAAACATAAGAGGATTTAGTTGGTGCACCTTTGCCTGTCCAAGAAGTCGATGATTTGGGTGATGATTCTTCTGATGATGATAGTTCTTATGTTAGGGATGATTCTGAAGGTTTATTAGTGGTAGATTGATATTGGAGTGTATGAACAATGTTGTGTTGTGGTTTGTATGAACAAGTTAATGTTTATGGGTTTTGGAATAATTAAAAATTTTATTGGAATTTTTAATAATTTAATTTTTATTATTACATATATTTGAATTACATTTTAAATTAAAATTATAAAACAAAATTGTAATTATTATTAATAAATTTATGGATAATTAATAACACGAAACATTTGTTGTCTATCCTAGCAGAAAAAAAAATTAATAGCTTATAATAACAATTATACAACGTTATTATAAATATCAACAATTACATAACAAATAATGCTATTGTTGTATCGTTAACTATAGCATAACCGATTACCGCTATTAAAAGTGTCGGACCTATTATAACAGGCGCGGTCAGAGCGTGGAAGGGAGCGCTATGATTTTAGACGCATAGCGTTTTTCGTCCGCTAATACTACCCACATTTTCTGTAGTGCGAACCGACTAGATAGAAATGAAAATTTCCGAAGGCGGATACTACAGCTAGTAACTCTTTTTCCATTGTCGCATAGTTACGTTGCGCGTCATCGAGGGTCTTACTAGCATAGTATATAGCGTGCAACTTTTTGTCATTTTTCTGCCCAAGCACAGCGCCTATAGCGAAGTCGCTGACGTCGCACATAATCTCAAAAGGTAAATTCCAATCCAGTGCTTGGACAATAGGGGCGGACACGAGTGCTGATTTGATTTCATGAAAGGCTTTGAGTAATTCAGGTGGAAAATCAAATTTCACTTCTTTGCACAGAAGTGCAGAAAGGGGTCTAGCAATTTTGCTAAAATCTTTTATGAGTCGTCTATAGAATCCATCATGTCCTAGGAAACTACTAACATCTTTGACATTGGTGAGTGGCGGCAGTCCAGTCATTAGGTTAATTTTTCCCCTGCCCATCTCAATTCAGGCTGCTGAGACCTTGTGTCCCAAGACAATTCCGCTGTTAACCATGGCATTTTTCCCAATTCAAAACCAGATTTTTCTCTTCGCTTCGAGCTAATACCTTACATAGGTTATAGAGACAAGTCTTGAAATTTGGACCATATACCTAGAAATAGTCCATGAAAACCTCCATGAAGTCTTCTATCATATCGGTGAATATTGACATCATGTATAATTGGAAGGTCACAGGGGCATTACAGAGTCCGGATGGCATTCTACGATATGCGAACGTTCCATTGGGACATGTAAATGTTGTCTTTTCTTGGTCGTCCGGATGTATGGGGATCTAGAAGAATCCGGAATATCCATCAGGAAAGCAATAGTATTTGTGGCTCGTTATCCGTTCTAACATCTGATCGATAAAGGGTAAGGGAAAATGATCTTTTCATGTGGCAGCATTTAGTTTCCTATAATCGATACACGTTCTGTGTCCGGCGACAGTTCTAGTAGGGATCAATTCATCTTTGTCATTTTTAATATGGTAATTCCTCCTTTCTTCGGGACAACATGAAGTGGACTGACCCAGTTGCTGTCTGAGATCGGGTAAGTGACGCCTGCCTCTAAGAGTTTCATGATTTCCTTCTTAACTACTTCCTTCATGTTAGGGTTCAATCTCCTCTATTGCTCGATGGATGATTTTGATTCATCATCAATGTGTATCCTATGCATACATAAATCAGGAGAAATTCCCAGTATGTCATCTAGAGAATATCCGAGAGCTTTTGCGGTGCTTTCGCAGTTTATTAAGCAGTAGTGCTTACTCTCCGCTACTCAAATCGGCATTAATTATGAAAGGGTAGGAGTTCCGTAAAGAAAAGCATATTTAAGGCGAGTTGGAAGTGGTTTAAGTTTGATTTTATGTGCTTTAGCTTTACTCCAATCGTCGGTTGCAATACGCTGTCGATCCATGGGGACATAGGGATGTCGATCGACGGGTGTCGACAGATCGAGATCTTCGATGTCCATGTTGAAAATTCCTTCAGTGGCGTCCATCAACCTTGTGTACTCTCTAGTGTGATCTTTTAACGTAGGGATGTCACAATTAGGGGATTTGCTTGCTTTCTCTAAAGGTTCATTCGAGCACATATCTATGAATGATTCTTCTACTACATCAGAAAGATGATCGATATGGTAAGTTTGACCATCGATCAAAGGTTGTTTTATTATCTTTCCATGTCAAAAATCATCGGTATCTTCCCGATGTTGAGGCATATACGTCCTCCTCTGACATCAATGATCGCTCTGGCGGTTGCCAGCAAAGGTCTTCCAATGATAATCGGATTTCGAGGTTCTCTCTCATATTTAAGCACTATGAAATCTGCAGGTATATCGCAGTTATTAATGCATACGGGAACGTCCTCAAGTATACCGTCCGGATTTCTAGTGGATCTGTCAGCTAAAACGAGAGTGATCCTAGTAGGTTGAAATTGTGTTAGCCTGAGAGTGACTGTGACGGAGTAAGGCATCAAGTTTACACTAGAGCCTAAATCGCATAGGGATTTTTGAAATCTCTCATTGCTAATAGTGCAATCTAAAACGAAAATACCGGGATCAGGAAGTTTAACTGGAGTTTTTCCACTAATGATTTCACTCACCTCTTCGGACACCATCATCACGCAGTGTTCTAATTCAATGAATCCTCGCGAAGCTGCATCATTCACGTACTGCTTGATAGCGGGCGAGATATGAATGGCATCGCTTAGTGGCATCTCAATATATATTTTGTCGAACGCTTTCTTGCATATTGCTTTGTTTATCTGTTTCTTTTTCTGCTTAGCATTTTTCGGAGGAAAGGGAGCTTTGTCATGGTAGATTTTAGTCCTAACCGGTTTGGTTGGTTCTGGTTCAGGGCTTCGATCGATTCTACGATCCGAGAGTTGAGCGATGATAGGTTCAGCGCGTCGATCGATCTCCAGTAAAGGTTATCGATCAATGGCTCCTATTTTTGTGCTTTTTCCCTTAGGTTCAACAATTAAGTCCTCAAGATCGTCATTTTTTCAAGTAAATCGGGTTCAGGGAGGATATCGGGTTCGTCTCGTACATTTCGAGCGGGATGGAATACAATTTTTTGTTTTTGTTTTCTTTCGTTGCGATTTTCTCGAATTCATCGATGGTGATACTCTCTTTAACGCCAGGGGTGAATTGTCGACCGCTTCGTAAAGCTATGACGTTGCATTGTTTCCTGGGGTTAGCGTTTGTTTTACCAGGTAAAAATCTGTCCTCTCTATTGATGGACATAGCATTGCTCGCCACTTGGTTGTCGATTCTCTTAATGTGTTCGCTCAGAGTTTCAAATTTTTCTGTCAATTCTGAGTATATAAGGTCTAGCTTCTTATTGAGGTCGCTATTTTACGGTTTCCTATGAAGACTTGGTTCATTTTTGACTTTGAACCTTTTTCGTATATGTTCACTGTGGTGTCACAGGTTCTTGTGGAATCGTCTGCGTCTTTCCTAAATTGTTGATCGTGCTGCTTCATCACGTCAGAGAATTCAACTCGTTTTTTGAAGGTGGAATGGACAGCTTTGCTGTCACCATAATATCGAGATAAGTCATTTTCGTCTAGAAGTGCTGCAACTGATGCCAGACTTTCTCTAACCCGGATCGAGTGCTCCTCTTCTGTGAATAATGGTGGTTCTCTTCTTTCGGTGTCACTTTTTTCGAAAGCCCAACCTAAAGCTATGTTTTCTAATAGCCTTTTAGCGCTTGTAGGGCTTCGGGTGCCGATGTTCCCGTCGCTGGCTGTATCAAGAATGGTTTGATAGTCTAGGTTGAGTCCTTTATAGAAAGTATTGATTAGTTAGGATTATGAAAATCCATGGTGCGGACAAGAAATTTGGTAGCTCTTAAACCTATTCCAGGAGTTTCTAAAAGATTCGTGACTACCTTGATTGAAAGTGGATATTTCTCTTCTTGCTTCCCATTATCTCTCATCGTCAAAGAAGCGATTATGAAAGCACTTTGAATGTCTTTCCAACAAGTCAGGGATCCTGGTGGTAGCTGGTTCAGCCACCTCCTGGCGTCACCCTCTAGGGAAAAAGGAAAAAGCTTGCAGCGATAGAAATCGTCGTTCACCATGTCTTCTAGAATCTCTATGTGATCATTTGGGTGTTCAGTAGGAGAGTCACTGAATTGATTTTTTGCGCCATAATTAGGAAGTAGATATCAAGTTCAGAGCTTCCAGGATCGTTATCGGATAATCGAATCGCAGATCTATTAGAATAGGTTCTTCTGGGATTTAGGTATTCGAGCATTGGCAATTCAAGTTTATCTCATTGTTTGGAGATTTAGTGATTTGATTAGGAATTGCAGCTTCCTGATAATAAATTAGTTGGCTTGCTTCGTTGCTTTTATGATTTATTGGTTCTATCAAGACTACTTTCTCATTATCAGATTCAGCAAAGGCGTACTTACCTGCTTCCAGCTGACCGGTATCGATCAATTGTAACGGAAGAGTATCGCCCGACAGTAATGGACTAACATCGATCGATTCCAGATGGTCTCCGTCGATCGATGGTTGTTGTCCGAAATCCATATTCTCTCCTTTAAGTACATGTGTCATAATGTTTTAGGGAAAGAATAATTTAGTAAACAGTAAAGTAAAAATCTACACAATATTCTAAAATAAATCTAATGGCAATAAGAAAGAGTCCCCGACAAAGGTGCCAAATTTGATGTGGGGTTTTATTTCACTTTCAAATTAACCCTATATTCCCACTTTACTCTCTCAAATAAGAGGTTCATTGTAGTACTTGGGGCAGAGACTCTAAGATTGTATAATAGCTTTATTATCTTCGAATTAAGGCTAGATGAATTATAACAATAACAATAAAAGCGATCTTTAAGATTGGTTTGGTTTGTGAAGATTAATTTAGGGCACTAGACTTAGGGGAAATTCTCAGGTACATTTTAATAATGCAGTTTAATAGATTGCCAGGGTTTTAGTACGTATCATTCTGAATTTAAACCTTAGTGTTTAGGAGATCACTCTCGCACATCTCGGCTGAGCGTCGATTGATAACAATACGATAGCGGCGATCGATGCTCATTCTAAACAATACATATTTCGTGGTTTAATATATTCTCTAAACTTCTAATTCAACTCTCATTTGTTACTAGTTATTTAGATTGTTTAAGATAGATTCCAGCTTATAACCATGATCTCGCTTGCGCTATAGAACCTTAATTTCTAAGATTGAAGTGATCAAATTCAACTTAGGATTAAGTGCAACTTAATTAAAGAACCAAGAAGATTACCCTAACAATTCTATAAAATTACCAATACATTACTACAATTGAATAACCATAAACCTAATACAGAATTACTCAAACATAGCAATAAAGAATATCATTAAATTATGAATAAATTGCATATAATAGAATGAGTAAAAAGATAAGGAGTTCAAGATCTTCTCTGTAATGATGATAAGATCTATCTCTCCAATAGATGTAGCAATGTGTTTCAACTCTAAAACTCTTGTGTAACTTTGTGGCTGCTTAGTTTCAGAAATAATAAGCTTAGGGTTTAACAAAGACAGAAAACCCTAATAAATAGTCTAAATTTAGCCACTGACTTGTCTTGCAATTAATGAGACTTTTGTGTAAAACTTGTAGTTTCCCAATCTTTATGCCGACTTCATCGTCGATCGACGCACAGTGTGTGACGTCAATCGATGATCCATTCATAAATCTTGATCCGACTCTGATTTTTTGCTGACCAGTCTTAATTGCTCCAAATTCTTCCAAAAGCTCCAATTGCTTCCAATAAGTACCTAGACCTGTAAATGCTCTAAAACAGTGTCAAATACATATAAAAGACTCCAAATATACTATATATATATATATATATTATAGGTGAAATAGGTATAATCCATAGTATATCAATTATTCTCCTCTAAATGCTCCAAAAGCTCCTAGTATCTCCAAAGCGTACTTGGACCTGTAAAGACCTTAAAACATAGCCTAGACAAACATAATATCATGGTCTATAACTGGTAATAAATAGGCTATATCAATTCACCTAGACTTAACCTTTTGCTTGTCCTAAAGCAAACAAGCCTGCGAAAGGGGTTTTGAAAAGCAAAGACTCACATAATATCTAAGTATAATTGTCACCTTACTTTATTGCAACTACATTCTATTAAGTCAATCACAGAGAACTTTATATACCCTATCCTAGTATAGCAACCAAATCCATTCTACCAACAACTTAGCGAATACTAGTCTGACTAGCCCCTCTACTGATTTCATTTCTTTGCACAAAAAAAAGTACAGGCTTTACCTTAGGAGTATCGATCCAAGGATATATATACTCTTACCTCTGCAAGTATCTGAACACACAAGTAGTCTTCTCTGATTCCTTTCTTCTCTCTCTTCTCACTTCTTCTCAGTCAATATCTCCCATGTTTTGAGGGTATCATTTTATTTTTTAATTGACTGAGATGTTTGGATAGGCTTCCATGAATCAAGCCCTAATGGTTTTTGCCACCAGATCTTGTTCACTTCTTTTTGACCTTTTATCTCTTTCTATGATAATGAGTCAAGCTTTAATGGTTGTAGCCACCAAATCTTGTTCGGCTCCTTTTGTAATCTGAAGGGGAGAGAGAAGGGAATCAGAAGCACACAGACTTTCACCTTCCAAACTTGCATAAGGAATCCAATCCAGTGTATACCATATCCCAAAGCAAGCAAATAATGTCAGGATTATTGTTGGAAATCAGCTTTGGTTCCTTCAAACATTCTAAGCAAGTGTGATATAGTGGCAGGATGACCCACTTTGGTATCTCTAGTAATCTCTGCAAACAACTTTCTAAGAATGGTGCTAAAGTGTAGTTAGTAATTAATAAATCTTGATCATAGTCCTCTTCTTGAATCGATAGAACTCTTTAAAAAATTATATATAGATAGTAAATAAAACTCAAAAACAATAAAATAGCGTTAACAAACCTCCACCCAGACTTAAATTACACTATCCCTAGTAATCCACCGCGGATTGGTTAGGAAAAATTAAAGCATATGTAAATAGCTTAAGTATATAACTTGATACCTCTCTCTGTATGAGAGTGTCGATCGATGGTAGGCGGGTTTGGTCGATCGATGGTAGCTATCGAGTGTCGACCGATGGTGCCTCTATTGTGTCGATCGATGGTAGTATCAATATTATGTAGAAATAATATAAAATTTGAAATAAATAGTAGTATAAGTAAAAACTTACTAAACAGTGGGTTGTCTCCCATGCAACGCTTAGTCTTAAGCTCGACGTTTTGAACTTTCTGACTAGAATGGAGGTGGATCAAAACTTGGAAAACAAGTTTCTACATCTTCTTTGCTCTTCTAAAACCATGTACCAATGAAGCTTCTCATTGCTTCATCTCCTCTGGCTTTCTCATTCTTTATTATCTCCTTAGTAACCTCCACTGAATGCATTCTCCTTTGCAGATTCTCAATATTACGCTATAGCATTCGAAGTCTGGCAGCTGTAGTCTCTGATATATCCTCCAATTTCAGAGAAATATCTTCCTTCATTAGGCTATGAGAAAAAGCAATCTCATTGAACATGTCTTCTAATTGTGTTTCTGCTGCGTACTTTTGTCTGTCGAAATCAGTATCGATCGATGGCGCGATGTTGTCGTTGGTCGATGTCACGTTATCTTGTCCACTTTCATGTCTTTGAACAGTATCCAAATCTTGCTGCATCTCATCCATGTGTGTAATCAAATCGGTGAGGCACTTGTCTATAGGATAATAGACATCATCAAGCCTCCTATAGAAATCTTCTAATGACAAGATTGTCAATCTCTGCTCTGTTGTATGTTTCTTGTTTCTGCCTGGACAAAGCGATCCTTGCGGCATGTTTTAGGTAAACATATGTAGCTGTACTCAAACATAGTAGCTCTCTTTAGAACTGCTCTGATATCTTCTTCTTCAACATTCACAATTCGTTCATCTATAATGCGTGCATTACAATTCTCATCTCTGTATATGCCATACTCATCTTTCTTTTCCTAAAAGAAAATCCTTCTGCCATCAGTATCAAAAGCTCTTTTTCCATACTCTACCTGACCATCTATCAGTAGGGGGTTTATCCAACTGACCGGTCCTGGAGTTTCTGAAGTAAAAGGGTTAGATGTACAGAACTCCTGGACTCTTAGGAAGGTGGTATCGATTGATGCATGCTTCTTGTTGTCGATTGATGTTTGGTATTGGATAGGCTCGTGCTTCTGCTCCTTGATGTCGATCGTTGGTGGTATATGTGCGTCGATCGCTGGCTGTTGCTGTTATCCAAATAAAGTTCCTGATCCGTTAGCCATAACAAGGGCATCTACTACATCTTCCTTAGGTAGATTTTGAATTCTTCCGTAAAGACCTCGTGCACGTCTTTCTGTATCTCTGAAAATTCTAAACTCATCTGGTCTGAGATAACCATCTTCAATATCTTCTGCTCCAAGTAATTTTTCTGATCTTCGTTTGATGTCGTTTAATGGCCAAGATATGTTGAGGATTGATGCTGGATTTCCTACTCGTGCGTTCATTACCCAGCCAGCTTCTTCTAGTGCCAGGCTGCGAAATTCAGTAAGTTCTTCCTCTCTGTAAGATGCATCGTGCTCTTCGTAATATCCACAGTAACCATGGTAAAACGGATTGGTGTCGATCGATGGTGTATGTGGACCGTCGATCAATGCTCGATAATCATACTGGTGGACGAAAAGGTTTCCAGCCCCATTAGCCATTGCAAGTATTACTGCCACATCTTCCTTCATGACATGTAGAATTCTGCCATTATTAGCTCTTGCATAACCATCTGGATCTCGCATAATACCGAACTCATCCGGTTGTAAATAAAAATATTCCCTTTGGTGTTCTGCAGTTGAATCTCGTTCGGTTTCTGCTTCATTCTCAGTATCGATCGACGGTGTATGGTGTCCGTGGATCGATGTCGGTTTTCCAGGTTGATGGGAAACATGGAAAACTCCAGCCTCTTCCATAGCAATCCCTCGGTGTTCAATTGTTTCTTCATCTCTGTAATCTTCGTCGTACTCGAGGTAGGCTGTGTTGTAACTGAAATCGCCATGGTGGGTGTGGGCTTGTTCGGAAGTTTGAGTGTCAATCGATGTGATAGGGTGGGTGTCGATCGATTATTGAACTGTATTGCTGTCAATTGATGGGTTTGGTTGTGTATTGATCGATGCTCCTTCTTCCGATTTCTCACCGAACTCGTAATTGCAGAAACATGTGGCAACAAGCTCTGCATCATTGCACAATTTTGTGAGGGTATGTTTATTCTTATAATCTCATAATAAACATTATGGTCAATCAAGGAAAGGTACAACCTGTTTGTCTTCATGTCACCAATGGCTCTTAGAGGAGTTCCAATTAATCTGTATGTCCATCACATGGAAGCCTATCAGGACTAAGACGTCATGAATTTGCAGTGGGACATCTCTGCAAATCTCTCCTGAATTGACTCTAGAGAAGTCCACAAAAACGAAAGAATCGCTGGAAGGCTCCATTCTCAGGTTCCACTTCTCCATCCTAGATCTGGGTACGATGCTCACTGATGATCCAGTGTCACAAAGGGTGTTCGTAAACTCATGGCATTTGATCAGACATGGTACCACAAACTTCCCGTGATAACTTTTCTTCTTCAAAATAGTTTTTCGCTTTTTCCTAGGATGACTCTCGGTAGCCTCAACCACCATAGGCTCTGATGCATCCATCTTCTGCCATGGACATAGACATTGTTCCGTCTAACCATGTATTGAGTCGCAAGGTCCAATATGTTGCAAGGAAATCTGGATGGGCATGGGCCTTACTTGATTGTATGGATCCAGGACTTGGGCCAGATCTGGTAACCTCATATTTCTAATATGAGTTAGTAAATATTGAAATTGAAAGGAATCAAATCAGGAAAATGTGTTAAGAAAGACTGCGGGTCGAGTTAGGCCTTAGTGGCTAGGATTGGGTCTTACAACTTTCAGCTTAGGGTTCGCGACAGTTATTTCGGTTTACATTACCCATTGCAGTTTCGTCCTGATTCAGTCTCAATATTGAATTCGGTTAAGATTACTCGGTTTATATGACTTGAATTGACAGGGAATAGAGTATATCCATTGCAAGGATATTTAAAAATATGCGAGTATACGAGTATATGTATACATACCCACTCCCCCCCCCCCTTTTTGGAGAGGGGGACATTTGACATCGTCATACGACGAGTTGCCTACGTACCCATTTCGAGGATCAAGTCGTCCGTAGTCCAGTTGTGTTGTGATTGCTTAGTGATAGTGTTTTTTTGAGGTGCCATGTTCTAGGAATCTTGACGTCCTGCATGTTGGCAATTTCATTTGCACCAGGTCGGACCACCTTTATGAATTTGCATGGTCCTTCCTGTTTGCTCTGATCTTTCCCGCGTTTCATTCGGTAGTCTTTTGGAAAACTTTTTGTAGGACTAAATTCCCCTCCTTGAACCTGAGGCTACGTATACTTGAGTTGCAATACTTTGCGACCGCTTGTTGATATTTTTGAATTCATATGAGAGCCTGATCCAAGCGGTCGTTAATGATCTCGAGATTCTCTAACAGCATCAGATTGTTAAAATCTTCTCGTTATGGGAGTAGTCTCTTGCGTATTCCAGGGAATTCGACTTCCACCGGGATCATGCATTCTGACCCATATACGAGGGTGAATGGGGATTCTCCCGTTGGTCGTCTTGGATTCGTTTAATGTGAACATAAGACTCCTTCGTGTTCTTCTACCCATCGACCCTTCTTGGCGTCTAGGAAATTCTTAAGTCTCTCTAGGATGGTTTTGTGAATAGTTTCAGCCTGGCCATTGCCTTGCAGGTATCTGGGAGTTGATTTGGTTAATTGTATCTTCCATTTTTTTCCCAAAATGCCTCGAATCTGGTCGAGGTAAACTGAGATATGTTGTATATTTCAATCTTGTACGGGATTTCTTGTCTGCAGATGATATTTCTCCATACGAAGCTTTCGACTTGGCATCCTTAATGCTTGCATATGAATCTGCTTTGACCCATTTGAGAAGAAATTTGTTAAGACTAGCAAGAAGCATTTCTATTTCGATTTGTGCATGGGGGCAACGATATCCATTGACCACTGCATGAACGGGTATGGTTCCTAAATAGATGAGAGAACCTCCGCACCGCAGGTTGATGGATTGTTGGCGTGTGTCTCTGGCACTTTTAACATTTTTGTGTGAATTTCTCGCAATCTTTGATCATCGTTGGCAATTAGTAGACATGGCATTTTATTTTGATTGCGAGGGATCTTCCACCAGAGTGATTTCCGCAGGATCCAGAGTGGACCTCTTCCAAGATTTTCTGTACTTTATCTCCTTCCACGCACGTCATAAGTGGTCCAGAGAATTTCTACTTGTAGATTTCTCCGTCTACTAGGACGTATAGTGCGGCTTGGGCTTTAATTTTTCGGGTTGCCCACTTCTCTTTAGGGAGCGTTCCATCGGTGATGTATGCTAGGATCGTTTTCATCCATGCCTTATCGCGGCCATATTCAGATTGTTCCAAATTTTGTTCGGTTTGGATGTCAACTTCACCTACGTCATCGTCTTGTGGGTCAATTAAGTTTATGATGACCGGTTCCCGATGCTTGGGTTCTCTATGAGTTCTACGGTGATTACTGATGTAAGACTAAGCTATCAAAGGCTCACAAGATCTTTGGATCAAAGTGATGGACGATCCAAGAAGAGGAGTGGTTTGTACAATCGATCTAATCGACCTTAGAACCGGCTGGATGGAAGAGTTGATGTAGGTACTGGGTAGAAACAGTTTGTTGACTGACTCCACAATCAAGCACGAAGAAGAAAACTTGAATCCAAAAGCAGACTCAATCGCCAATCACCTAGACTAGTGAGTCCACAAGTCTTGATGATCAAATTCACACAAAGACACAAAGAATTTGGAAAAAAGAAACTAAGAAGTTTATTAGATTTATTGTAAAAAGATTTGTGGCTAACAAGTAGGGACCTAATGAGCTTATATAATGCTCAGTACAAAGACTTAGAAAGCTAAAGAAAACGGAAAAATAATGAAAGTATCAAAAACAAGCCGTTAGGCTTAAATGAGGGGATTTCGGCCAAAAAGGAAGTTGTGATGTTCTCTTTGTATCTTGATAACATGGGAAGGAAGAAATGGTTCATTAAGACACTCCTGGACGTGTGTAGAGGATCCAAAACACTGAATATTAGACAAGAGAGCTGTTCGTCTTCATTAACTTCAAGTGTGACTGCATCCGTGTAAGGTAAGTTGAAAATTAAGGAGATTATCTCCTGGGTTCCATAAATAATTTTGGGTCGGACCAAACTGATTGGGTTGAAGACCTTCCACAAATAATTGACACCCGGGTCTATCTTCTGGTCTAATTGGGATCCGCCTGATCCAGTGTACTGGGGTGCTTCGTAAGATGTTATGGAGTGCTCTGAATAATTTAGAAGGTCACCTGGTTGAAATTCTTGAGGTTGGTTTGATGTGAAACCCGAATTTTTCAAATAAGGCAGGTTCAGAACTGGTTTGGCCGATTTTGGGAAATTGATTATATCTTCCAGTTTCCTTAACCGTTTCTCGTGATCTTGGCCTTTCTGGTAAGTAAGATATGGCTGATTTACTGAGCATACGTCCTGGATAGTTCTCCGGTTAGTTGATTAATGGTTCTGGTCGAACTCTGGTCAGAGATGGATTTGATGGCCACATCAATTACTATTCTGAGAGCCAGATCTGATCTTGATTCTTAGGCCGCTAGGGCATCGACTAGGGAATCTTCTACGCGGGGAATTCGGGTGAGAGAGAATTGATTGAATTCTTGATCTAGGTCATGGACGATTTTTAGATATGCGTCCATCCTTTCGCACCTTGCTTTGAATTCCTCTCTGTATTGGTTTGCTACTAGCTGAGAATCTCAGTAGGCGTGGATGTTGCGGATCTTAAGACCATGAGTTAGCCGCAAGCCTGCAATGAGAGATTCGTATTCAGCTTCGTTGTTTTATGCGTGAAAAATTAGTCGGAACGACTATATTGACATGAAGGGTCCAGGTTGAGTATGGTTCTTGGGTTGCTGTTCCCTCCACGGGGAGATCTACAAATAAATCGGCGAGTACTTTTGATTTTCTACAAGTTTTAGTTCGACACTCAATATCGTATTCGCTCAACTCGACCGCCCACTTTGCTAATCTCCCTGATTGAGTGGGACTGTGAAAAAAATATCTACAGCAGGAATGATGTGAGGACTACAATCACATGCGACTGAAAATACGGTCTTAGTTTTCGCGCTGATATTACGACGGCGAGTTCTAGTTTTTTGATTAGTGGTTACTATGTCTCGGCATCCAACAAGGTTTTACTTATGTAAAAATTATTTTTTGCTTACCGCGTTCTTCTCTGATGAGAACCACGCTTATGGCCGTCGTCAATACTGCAATATACAGAAATAGAGGCTCTCCTTCAATGGGTTTTGCGAGAACTGGGGGAGTGGTCAGGTAATGCTTCAGCTGTTGTACAGCTTTTTCTCATTCCTTGGACCACTCAAACTTTTTTTCCCTCTCAAATGTTCCTAGCAAGATAAGTATTTGTCCATTGATGGGAACTGAAGTGATTAAGTACCGCAACTCTCTCGGCTACCTCTGCAATTCACGTTTGGTCCTTGAGGAGGCCATCTCTATCAGCGCATTGATATGTTTCGGGTTAACTTTGATTCCTCGATATGTAAAGAGGTATCCAAGGAATTCCCTCAATTCTACAGCGAACCTGCATTTTGATAGGTTCAGTTTCATGTTATGCAAATTTAGTTTTTCAAAACATTCTTGCATATGAGAGATGTGATATTTCTCTTCGAGAGATATTACTAGCATATCATCGATGTAAACCTCCATGGTTTTTCCTAGCTGCACGGAGAACATGAGGTTTATGAGTTATTGGTAAGACGCGCATGCGTTCTAAAGACCAAAAGGGATTACTTTGTAGCAATAGGTGCCGCGATCTGTGATGAACGCAGTTTTTTGCGATCATCGGGGTTCATAATATGTTATTATACCCTGAGAAGGCGTCCATGAAAGACAAGACCTTGTTCCCGCCATTGCTTCTACGAAGCGGTTGATGTGTGGCAGTGGGAAGCTGTCTTTTGGATAAGCCTTATTGAGATCAGTGAAATCGACGCAGACTCGCCACTTACCGTTTTTCTTTTTGACTAGGATTAGATTGGCGAGCCAGTCTGGGTATTTAACCTCCATTTTGTATCTGAATTTGAGGAGTTTCAACGAAACGATTAGGGAATCTCTCCTCTCATCAAGACATACCGAAACAACAGGTTCACATGTTGGTTCGCGATTTTCTGCCAAGGCTTCGGCCTTCCGTAACTGCCCAAAGATTTTTGTTTCATCTTTTTTCTTGGGCGTTTTTGACCGAATTCTATTTTTTCTTCTTTCTTTACAGAGTTTCTGTCGTTGATTTTTTTGTTTAATTTTGCGGCAAAACAGACTTGCGATATTTTTCGATCTCCTTGAATTGTTTCGGTTCCAAAGGAAGTTGGAAATTTGAGACACAGGTGGTATGTCGAAGGTATGGTTTGAATGGAGTTCAGCCACAGAACATCCATGATCGCGTTGTATGATGCAGGGTGATCGACGACTAAAAACTCCACGACTTTGGTTATCCTCCTAGCTTTAACTATGACGTTAATCGAGCCGAAGGTCATAGTAGCTTCTCCCGAGAGTTCCACTAATGGGATCAGAATTTCTGTGATTTCAGAGAGCTTGATTTTCATTCTCTCGAGGGTATTCTTGAAGATGATATAAGCTGATCTTCCAGTGTCGATCAATACTCTCGTGACATTGAGTTTTTTGGATCTTCAACACGATGACAAGGAGATCACTGCGAGGGTTGGCTCGATTGGCTGTTTCTCTATCCTTGAAATAGATGATGGCGCCATCTGTTTGATTAACAATACCGCCTCTTGATAGTTCGGTGATGTTGAGTTATAGAATATGACGCCCCCTTCCTTCAGCGCCAAACAATGGGAACTGAAATTCGCACTATCGATTTTAGTTAATGGAGGAAAGCCAAAATTCTCTATTTTCCTTGAGGATTTGGATTCCCTGTGTAAGCAAATTAACATGAAAAAGAGACACTAACAAAATATCGTAAGAAATTTCACAGACGCGTTTTATTGATTATGATGATGTATGGTTTACAGAGTTTCACCGAAAATTGGATGGAATGAAGTTCGTCAACAATGGAGAACAAAAGAACAAATCAGTAAAACGTTTTAAGTATTGAACTTGCAAGTCTAGCCACCTAGATCCTAAGTTCTCCTAAAGCTAAGAGTAATTTCCTAAGGTCTAATTTTCTGATCCTTTTGGCCCTCGACTTGATATCCTATATATGCCCTCTAGGTCGGTCGTTTTTCCTTTTCTGATCCCCATTTGAGTTTATCTCTTTGCAGAAATTTTGCCTATCTTCAAGATTATCCTGGAAACTTGACATTTATCTTATTTTCCATTTATCTTCAGCGGAAATTAATCTAGTAAACCGTCATTGTAGTTTTTGCTCATTTTTTTCTAAAATCATAAGTGGGCTTCTACCGCCTTTTAGACCTTTTTGGCTCGTCTTTTGATTAAAATGTTTTTATTATTTCTTTCGGAGAAATCGCCTACCATATGATGTTGGTTTATATACCATAGGTTCCGCAAAGTATTAAAATCGATCATATAGTCAAGCTAACAATGGCATTGAGTTAACCGTTAAGGTTTAATACGACTGATTTGAAGTTTTACGAGAAGACAAGTCTTTGCCATTTTTAACGCAAAACTTCAATGGAAACTCCAATCGAGACGAAACAAGGATCACTTTGGGCAGGACTCGGGGGAGAGCTCGACGAGACTTGGAGATGGCCTCGTCGCCCTTGGGCGATGAGACATTGAGAATGTCTCGTTACCCATGGGCGATGAGACTTGGATATGGTCTCGATTTTCATGGGTGAAGAGACATGTAGCATATCACGTTGCCCACGAGGGACAAGACTTGGAGAATGTCTCATTCCCCACATACGACAAGACATGAAGACAATCCTGTTGTTCAGGTCAAAATTGGTCATGGCCAAATCAACGGCTAAAATACTCATAAAAATTGTGCCTTAAGCAAATATAAGCTGAAAAATGTGGCATAAGCCAAACCAATTTGAGTAAGAATACAAGAACAAACATCGTATATTTTATCTCGGACAAGGAAGAAAAGAAATTTTATCCAAAGATGAAATGATAGGAAAAGAGTTCTTGCGGAAGGTTTTTGCGAGAAATAAGAAATTAGACCTTAAGAACCATGAATTATTCTCGATATGAGAGGGCATAGAAAGAAATTCCCAGAAAAATACTTAGACCTTAAGAACCATAGGAATTATTCTCGATATGTTTGGTATTCTACCTCTTGCACTCAATTACTAGACGAACTCGCAAAGGCAGTTCGATCTCTTGGTCAAGCTCTTTAACTCAACTACGTTCGGCTTGATCCTCGAAGGGGGTACGTAGGAAGCCTTTCATAAGGTCCACTCCAAAATCAATCAAAAGATTTTTCTTATCTTTTTTGTCTTTTGTTATTAAGCAGCGACTCAACTAGGTTTAACGGTTTTTGGTGGCTAGAACTAGAAAACTCGCTTACAGCTCTTGCTGCTGATGCTTTTACAATCTGTTATAACAATCGCTATGCTCTTACTATAATTCAAATAAATAACCAACTTTTCTTAATTTGTTTTATTATCTTTTCATATTTTCTGCGATTATTCGATTGCTGGTCGTTCCTATAGTTTGGCTCTAGAAGGAGGGGGGATTACTCTAACTCATGGCCACAAAATTCTTGATCAAAAAGATTTTAGGAAATATGAATTACAGACTTTCAGCTCTCAACAACGCTGGTAAAACAGCTCCAGAAGTGGCTGCTCCTATGGCCAACACTTACGCAAACGCCGCAGAGCTCGAGAAAATTGAAAACCTAATCACGACTATTCATCACAAGAAGAGCACCAAAACGAGCTCACAATTTCTCTCTCGAAACAGAAAGGGTAACGATAAAATCTATCAAACCTCGTAAATTTCATCTCATTATAGAGTTGTAGAAATATCTACACGCGTAAGGGTTCCACCGAAACACGTTTTCCGAAAGCTTTTCGGAAAAATAAAACTTGCTCTCCCAGAAATCACAGAGAAACCCTAGATAACTCGCAGAAAAGGAAACACATCAAATCGGGTACACAACTCCCATCCCCCGTTGTACTTTTTCCGGATAATGTTGGAAGAGACAAAGCTGATCTATTTTAGATCACTCGTAACCTAAAAAGGCTAAGGAAGGCTAAACTAAGAAAAACGGGAGATCGTATACCTCACTGCTAAAACGTTTTTTAAAACCTAAGATTTCGTAAAAAATTTCAAACGTCACTTCTATTGTAACATATTCAGTGAATTCTCAATGATTGTCACCTAAGATTACATCGGAAAAACTACTCAGTACTCCCTCACATCAATCCTACGAAAACAAGAAAATTTCTGATTAAGTTTAGTTGCGTTAATTCAGCCCATCGCAGCTATAGTTTATGATATAAAACTCGGAAACTAAACTTGCGGAACACCTGCAAAACGTGAGTTTTCCGAAACATGGATCTCTTATAGCCAAACTCCAAGACATCTTTACATAACAGCATTCCTAAAATTAAACTCGATAACATTTTAAGGAATAACCTTCATAAAATTAAGCTCGACAACATTTTACCAAACAGCTTCTGTAAAACTAAACTCAATAACATTTTATGGAATAACCTTCATAGGGTTAAGCCATACAAAATTTTACAAAACATCATTCGTAAAGATAAGCTAGACACTATTTTACGATACAACCTTTGGAAAATCAAACAAAGATTGTAAAAAAAGGCTCTCGGGGAAGGAAAGAGATGGACCGTGATCTAAGAAGTGAACTTCACCCATCAGCCTCTATCCATGGTCTCACCATCCCCCCCTCTCTGACCTCATTTCCTAAAAAAATTGATACGGAGACTTAAACCCAGATCGGAAAAATATGGACCACCGAAACCAAAATCGCAAGACAAGCTTCAGCCTAAACGCAGCCAGAAAAGTAAAGAAATCCAGGATGAATCGATATTCTTACTATCCGTAAGGGGTGGAAAAAAATGAGAACAGGATGGGGAAATAAGCAAGAAAAACAGAGAAGAGTCAAACCTGAATGTTCGAGAAAACTAAGGTATGTCTGACTTTGAAAATTTGAAATCAGACTTGGAATTTTCGTAGGAAGGTATTAAGAGATAAAACGCTTTGAAGATTTCTGTAATCTTTAGGGAACTTAAAAATAGGTGGATAGTCTAGCGAACTAAGTCTTAGGAAATTTTCCCTATCTTGATCTATTGTTCCTTAGCTATTCAGGCACATCTTGAAAACCGATCTAAATTCTCGCAAAACCTAGAAACAATCGCCACGCATATCAGCTCCCTTCCTAAATAAATAAAGAACTAGAGACACAAATGTCGTCTTAAAACCGACTAGTTCCTAGAAACTGAAAAACCGACATATTCCAAGTCGTCAACCTGAAACCACCAAGCCACAATCCCAACGTCGTTTTAAAATCGACTCAGATTGTCGATCATCCCAATCATCGAAAGAGAAAACGTACACAATCCTTCAAATTATAGATTCAGCCATTTTCTTTCGTAAAAAGGAGGGAGTAGGCACGTATACTCCCATACTTCACCAACCTTTTGCCTCGGCATCAAGAAAACGCTTTCCACAAAGAAAAATCCCGCATCAGTAGGAAAAAAACATTAGACAATGAGATGCCTCATCAAAAAAATCCCAAAACCAAACGACAGTCTAAGATTCGTCTAAACGTTAGTAACGTATCCATACCATCATGAACATTATCTCGAGGACTATACAGCATCTCTTGTCACAATCATGCGTTTAAAAAACCTGTACCAACATCAGACTGAAACTCCAAAACTAGCCAAAGTCTTGAAGACCGTAACGACTTAATAAAACAAGTTTCGTATAAGAGTCAAAAATTTATATGACAAATCTTCAAGCATCAAAGCATTGCTCCTACTTTCGGTCGAACCAAGTGAAACATGGAAAAGCAAAAAAATAAAAAAGATTTGCAACAAAGGGAAGTCGAGAACACAAGTAGCAGCAAGCATAACAAAGGGTACGCTTTCTCCCAGCTCGATGACTAGATCTACTGCTGGTTCACCGATTTCCTCTCAAGAAAATTACGAAAACGTTTCGCGACTAGATCGTAACAAAATTACCTTAGGTAAAACTCCATGAGTGACTCCAAGCAACTTTCACCAATGATCGAAATCAAAGCAGAAACGTTTACCGATGAATCTGCGGAAACATCGCTACATTGACAATTCCATTCATTGCGCCGATTAACTATCTTCACAAAACCAATACCCCTTACTTTGGTATAACTAAAAAAATTATACAAAACAGTCTACAAGAAAACAAGATCGGTATCATGCAAAACGACTTCACAATATAAAAAAATGAATGAGAAAACCTAATCCTTTCTCGCAAACATCACGAGTAATTTGTGAGAATATTTCTCTATTCACTTCTATGAGAAGCCCTTATTGTAAAACATGAAAAATCATCTGTATAGTCTGATCAAGTCATACGAAGCAACTTTCAAAGATAAACATAACATGTTTTACAAAGAAGAGTTTTTGTGTAGCAAAAAATGAAGCTGTATGATCCGACTTTGAACGACCAATCTAAACTTTATCTCTTCGCACTACGATCTTACAGATCTGATTCTTCAGCCCTGCGACTCGCTAGCTTGTGCCTTTCACTCCCCTCTGTTAATCAGAGCAGGCAATCATCCCACAACTGAATCCACATGGGTTCTTTATCAAGCCTCTTCGGCATCGTCTTCCTCAGACAAAAACAAAACAATTTTCGTATGATTAAAGGAAACATTATACAAAACATTCATCGTATTACATAAACCTAAAGTAGAAAATTGTTTTCTACCACCATCGGCCATCTTAACATGAAAGACTCTGACATATTTGGCCTATCAATCTCGACAAAAGTTCTTCGGCCCTCGGCCAATTACCCTTCCCGTAAAAGCCCAAACCAGGGTTTGGCATCCCCTTTAAGGACTATTATAAACTAAATTTACCTTAATGTTAACACGATAGTGAACGGTCTAATCCTTGACATACAACGTCATCGGCTACACGGTTGAATACAACCTTCATGCCAAGCCAGAACATTTGAGCGACCACCACTCCATCCAATCACTTAACGGCAAAACGATGATCTGCGATTCGTCAAAAAACGCCAAGTGACGATTACGCAAATAATTATCATATATCCCAGAAATGGAAATCATATATAAATTCTTTACAACAAGACTCAGTCCTAACAACCAAATGGTTAACAAAAAAATTAAAGTTTTCGAAAATCGACCAAGTTCTATATGTTCGACAATTAACTTTAAGCCCGCAACATTTTACCCATAAAAAGCGGCATATAAGGAAAAACTCGTAACAAAGCTCCTAGAGCTATACAAAACATATTTAAAATATATGAAATAAATCTTGGAGGGCCGACTCTTCACAAAGCACAGTGAAGGAAGACGCTTATTCTCAGGGACAAATTTACGCGACTGATATACCATTGATTTTACCTATTTTACCTGTGATATATAGAGTATTTTTAAAGTCTTTTATATGCATTTGGTATTTTTTAGAGTATTTACGAGTCAGGTACTCATTGGAAGCAATTGGAGCTTATGGGCTATATTGGAGCATTTAGGATGCTCAACAAAAACTCAGAGTCGGATCCAGATTTGTGAGTGAACCATCGATCGACGTCACACACTGTGCGTGAAGATTGGTGAAGGCTTGAGAAATTATTAGGGTTTCTATCTTAGTTTTGAAAAAAAAAAGCCTAGAGGACCTAAGAAAGAGTTGTCTTCTAAGTTACACAATAGATTTAGAAATGAGAGTTTGAACACACTGCTACATCTATTGGAGAGAATGATTGGATAATCATTATAGAGAAGATCTTGAACTCCTTATCTTTTTACTAATTTTATTCTATGCAATTTTATTCAGAATTTATTCATGTTCTTTATTGCTATATCTAAGTAGTTCACTGTTAGACTTAGGGTTATTCAATGGTAATGTATTGCTGATTTTGTAGAATTGTTATGGTAATCTTCTTGGTTCATTGTTTAAGTTACCCTTAATGATAAGTTGAATTTGATCACCTCAACCTTAGAAATTAGGTCTCTATAGCCCAAGCGAGAGTTTTGTTATAACCTGGAATCTATCTTAAACAATCTGAATAACGGATAACAAAAGAGAGTTCAATTGGAAGTTTAGAGAACCCATCAAACCGTGAAACGAGTACTGTTTAGAATTAGCATCGATCGATACCACCTGGTGGACATCGATAGATACCACCTGGTAGACGTCGATCGATACTCAGTTGAGATGCGCGAGAGCGATCTCCTAAACCCTAAGGTTTGAGTTCGAGAAGGGTGCTTAATAAAACCATAGCAATATATTAATATGTAGTATCTAATCTTACTTAAGAATTTCCCTTAAGTCTAATATCTTAATTTGATCCTCAAAAACCAAATCAGTCCTGATATCGCTTTTATTGTTATTATTATAATTCATCTAGCTTTAATTCGAAAACAATGAGTTTATTGTGCAATCCTAGAGTCTATGTTGATTCGATCCCTAAGTACTACACTGAACTTCTTATTTGAGAGAGTAAAAGTTGGAAATATGATTAATTTGAAAGTGAAATAAAACCCCACATCAATTTTGGCGCTGTTGCCGGGGACTCCTTTCTTATTGCCATTAGATTTTATTTAGAATATTGTCTAGATTTTACCTTACTCTCTGCTAAATCATTCTTTCCCTAAACCTCATCATGAAGGTACTAAAAGGAGAGAATATGGATTCAGGACGACAAGGATCAATCGACGGAGCTCATCCAGAATCGATCGACGCTGGTCCACTACCATCGGGCGACACCCTTCCATTGCCGTCGATCAATACCGATCACCCAGAAACAGGTAAGTACGCCCTTACTGATTCGGATAATAAGAAAGTAGTCTTGATAGAGCCAATGAACAATAAAAGCAACGAAGCAAGCCAACTAATTAATTATCAGGGGGCTGCAATCCCCAGTCAAGTCACTAAATCTATGAAGAATGAGAAAAAGAATGAATTGCCAATGCTCGAATACCTAAACCGCAGCAGGACCTAGTCCAATAGGTCCGCAATTCGATTATCCGATAACCATACAGGAAGCTCTGAGCTTGATATCAACTTCTTAATCCCAAAAAAAAATCAGTTTAGTGGTTATCCTACCGAACACCCGAACGATCACATTGAGATGCTAGAAGACATGGTGAACGACAATTTCGATCGCTGCAAACATTTTACTTTATCCCTAGAAGTTGACGCCAGGAGGTGGCTGAACCAGCTACCACCAGGATCCCTTACTTGTTGGCAAGATATTAGAAGCGCTTTCATCAATCACTTCTTTGACGGGGAGAGATACTGGGAAGCAAGGAGAGAAATATCCACATTAATTCAAGGTAGCCGAAAATCTTATATAAATTCATGGATGAGGTTCAAGAGCTACCAACTTTCGTGCCCACACCATGGATTCTCAGAACCCCAACTCATCAACACTTTCTATAGAGGACTAAATCTAGACTATTAAACCATCCTTGATACAGCTAGCGAGGGGAACTTCGGCACCCAAAGCCCTGCAAGTGCTAAAAAGCTGATAGAAAACATAGCTTTAGGTAGAACTTTCGGAAAGAGAGACACCGAAAAGAAGGAACCACCAATGTTCGCGGAGGAGAAGCACTCGATCCGAGTTAGAAAAACTCTTGAAGCAGTTGCGACCCTTCTGACGGACATGACTTGTCTCAACATTATGATGATGACGATGCTGTTTCTTCCGACTTCGAAAAACGAGTTGAGTTCTCTGATGTGATGAACCTGAACGATCAACGATTTAGGGAAAGCGCTGGAAACTTCGCAAGTAACTATGGCACCACTGTGAACAAACACAAAAGAAATTCAAAGTCAAAAATGAATTAAGTCTTCATAAGAAACCGTAGAATAGCCGCCGACATCAATGAGATGTTAGATCATATATACTCAGAGATGACAGAAAAATTTGAAATTCTGAGCGGACAAATTAAGAGGATCGACAACAAAGTGGTGAGTAACGCTATGTCCATCATGAGAGAGGACGGATTCTTATATGGTAAAACAGACGCTAACCCTAGGAGCAATTACATCTCCTGAAGGCGACAATTCTGAGTTAGAATAACGCTCTATCGACCCCGTCGATCGACATCTCAATAGCACCGTCGATCGACAACGTACTATGACCCATGACTGGAGCAAGGAAAAAACACATAAAATCAAGCTTAAACCCCTTTCAGCCGGCCTTAAAAATGCTTTTCTTTACAAAAACTCTTATCATGTCATCATAAATGCAAACTTGAGTAGCGGAGAGCAATCACTATTGCTGAATAAACTTCGGAAGCACCGCAAGGCTCTCAGATATTTGTTAGATGACATGTCAGGAATCTCTCCCGATTTATGTGTGCATAGGATACACCTTGATGGTGAATGAAAATCATCCATCGAGCATCAGAGGAGATTGAAACCCAACCTGAAGGAAGTAGTTGAAAAGGAAATCATTAAACTTCTAGAAGCAAGCGTTATTTATCCGATCTCAGACAGAAACTAAGTTTGTCTGGTTCATGTTGTGCCAAATAAATGAGGAATTACGGTGGTAAAGAATGACAAAGATGAATTAATCCTTACTAGAACTGTCACCAGACACAAAATTTGTATCGATTACGTGAAACTAAGTGCTGCAACACGAAAAGAACATTTCCCTTTACCCTTTATCGATCAGATGTTAAAAATGCTTGCAAGACACGAATACTATTGTTTTCTCTATAGGTATTCCGGATTCTTCCAGATCCCCATACACCCGGACGATCAAGAAAAGACCACCTTTACTTGTCCCTATGGAACATTCGCATATCGTAGGATGCCATTCGGACTCTGTAACGCCCTTGTGACTTTCCAAAGATGCATGATATCGATATTCACCGAAATTATCGATGAATTCATGGACAACTTCTCGGTGTATGGTCCAAACTTTAAAACATGTCTCGATAACCTGTGTAAGGTACTAGCTAGATGCGAAGAGAAAAACCTGGTTTTGAACTGGGAAGATGTCATTTTATGGTTCACAGCCGAATTGTCTTGGGACAAAAGGTCTCAGCAGTCAGAATTGAGGTAAACAAGGCCAAGATTAAAGTATCTGGACTACCACCACCCACTAATGTCAAAGTCGTTAGAAGTTTTCTAGAACGTGATGGATTCTATAACCGATTCATAAAAGATTTTAGAAAAATTGCTAGACCCCTTACCGCGCTCATGTGCAAAGAGGTGAACTTCGATTTTACACCTGAATGTCTCGACGCCTTTAAGGAAATTAAATCAGCGCTCATATCCGCCCCTGTTTTGCAAGAACCGGACTGGGATCTACCATTCGAAATTATGTGCGACGCCAGCGATTTCGCTGTAGCCGCAGTACTTGGACAAAAGAAAGACAAAAAGTTGCATGCCTAAATACTACACCAGCAGAACTCTAGACTATGCGCAACGTAATTATGCGACAACAGAAAAAGAGTTATTGGCTGTGGTATTCGCCGTCTAGAGATTCCAATCCTATCTAGTCAGTTCAAAAGTAGTAGTTCACACCAACCAGGAGGCATTGAAATACTTAATAAACAAAAAGGATGCTAAGCCGAGAATTTTACGATGGATTCCTACATTCTCCAAGAATTCGACATAGAAGTCAAAGATAAGAAAGGAGTAGAAAATGGCATCGTAGATCACTTGTCAGGAATAAGATTTGATGACGACACCCTTATAGATGATTTCTTACCTACAGAAAATGTCTACTTAGCAGAATCCACTTTTGTTGGTAGAGTCGTTTCGGCGCATGAAATGGAATCAATCGACAACATGCAAAGCTCAATTTCAGCCGTAATTCATCGATTGATGTTTCCTATACACCTTCGGAAAACAATAAAATTGAGAAGGACGAAAAAATAATTATTCCAATAAATATCAACATCAGTTGTAATCCTTTGATCCCCGGAGGTAGAATTTTGAGTCGGGGGGGGGGGTGATATTGCATATTTATTAACAGATTTAGGCCATATTCTAGGCTCTATTTAGGGTCTATTCTGTGTTTCTATGCTATGTTTTAAGGTCTTTACAGGTTTAGGTACGTTCTTGAGATATATGGAGATACTTGGAGCTTTTGGAGCATTTAGAGGAGAATAATATGTAGCTTATGATTGAGAGAGTTGAAGTACAAGATTTCCGTCGATCGACGATACTATCTTGACGTCGACCGATGTTACATGACCAAGATCTATCGATTCTGACCACTTGTCATCGATCGATGACCAATTCGCAGACAGCTGATTTCAAGCCCAAGTTTGAGACAAGACACAAGATTACAAGTTTACTCTTGGATGAGTTTTGACCTAGATTTTAGGGTTTTATATTTATACTTTATGTATGGCACCGGAGACGCACGAAAGTCGTATGGAGACATACATTGCTGGGTTCTAGAGCTTTAGTATTCTACTAGGGGATAAGATTCTGATGTAACCATGGCCGAACCAGCTGATCATCAAACAAAGGACAAACCAAGATGGAAGAAAAGCGAGCATACTTAGCTAACACCAGCTGATGTGAGTGTGATTGAGCTAAATGAGTTGGATGAGCTAAGTGACACTACCTTAGAGCTGAATGAGATGAATGATCTGAACTTGGAGCTGAACCAGCTGAGTGACACTACACAAGGACGAGCTGAGCTGAATGAGAGTGACATTGAAGCTGCCATGGACCTAGCTGGACAAGTGATGTTTGGCCCAAAAAAAGAAGATGGATCAGATTTGTTTCTCTCAGCCCAAAAGAAGTTCAAGCCCAAAGTTAAGGATCCATTATCTCTTTCTGATGAATCAGCCACGAAATTCAAGTCCAAGAAACCATTTGGATGTGTTTTGGATCAAGTTTCCCAAGAAGAAGTATTGCAACCCAGGGAGAGTTCATAACAAATTCATTATGGGTTTGTTTCCAGCCAAATTCGACCACCCCTTTGTTCAGTCCATTTCAAGCTCATTCTCACCAAGAATACCAAGAGGGAGTCAGCAAGAAAGTCAAGGTCATGGTCAGGCAAAGAGACATACAACAAAACACTTATTCTGGTCCAAAATCAGGTCTACATTCCTAGTTTCTAAATTTCGTAATTTCTACACTTTGTCTTTTCATTTCTACAACTTTTAACTCCTATATAAAGGGATGGACGACCAGAATAAGACTGATTCACCTTTTTATCAAAATTGTCTCTAAATCTGCGAATCCCTTGTTCATCCATGAACACTGATTGCTAGGAGTTCATACTCTGCAAGCAAAACTTGTCTTTGATTACAAACAAAGTTCATTCTCTTGATCTTAGACACATCTACACAAGATCTGATCAGTTCATAGATCATTTCTGAAGATCATCCAATCAATCCATCCATCATCATCAAAATCAACCCAGATCTCTCTCAAAACCATCAGATCTTCCTTCAAAAGAATCAGAGACAAAGGATCTCCTCACCAGGGATTCATCATTTGGTATCAGAGCATATTTGAAGGCTCTTGATCTGGGGTTTGATTCTAAAACTTTTCCACTTCTCTTTGTTTTGGGAATCTGTTTTCTATTCTTTGTATTTTTTCCAGAAATCTCTTATCTTTCTATCTGTTGAATCTGCAAGAGGGCCAATCAGTTTTAAAAAACAATCAAAATAAAAGTTGAAGAGAAATCCAACTTGGCTGAGGAGAAATCCAGCCCTGGTGGTAAAGCCTCTTGCAAACAAAAACCTTGCAATCTTTCTATCTCTTTCTTCTGTTTTGGGGTTAGGATTTGTTCTCTGAAGTTTGATCTTTGTTTGTTGCTGAGCTACTGGATTCACAGAGAAAACTCACAGAAAAATCAGAGAGAAACACCAAGAGAAGTGAGGCTTTGGCTATTTATTATTGTGTTAATTTTTCTTGTTGAGTTTCTTAGGAGGAAGCCATGTCTGGAGGAAGCAATGGCAGAAGGAGACGTCCTGAAAAGGAACTAGATTATAACCAGTTCAATTCTGCAACAAAAGCAGCCTTGGAGAGAAGGGAAAAATCTATGAGAAAAAGAGATTCTTATGCTATTGATGAGTCTGGTTATGAGCAGGAAATGATACATTCTAGGAGGTCAATGGAAAGGATTAACAGAAGGAGCACACATCATGATCAATTCAGTTCTTCCACAAATAATTTGCTGGAAAAAGGACAGACTTAGATAAGACAAGAAAAATCGGTTTTTAACCATTCTGATTCTGTGCAGAAAAAGGCACGACCAGTGAGGCAAGAGGAACCAACTAGGAGGAGCAGAGAACGTCCTAGACATGCCAGAGAGGAGACATGAGCTTTCTATGGTCGTGATCCCATAAAGAAGTCTCAGAAGCAACCAGCAGCAGTTGATAATTTGGACAGCCAACAATTTCAAGATGATTTCAAAAGGATTGCACAACAAGTACTGCAAGATTTTGTAACAGACCAGGAAAGGAGACCAACCTCACGTCCTTCCTCAAATATTGATAGTCAGAGGAGTTGTAGCAAGCAAGAGAAGGTTATCCAAGAACTGGAAACTGAAACAACTAAGGTAAGGAAAGAATCTGAAACAAAACCTCAGTGTTCTCTTTTCTCTCCTCAATATGAACTTGTTATCAATAAAACATGTAAAGAACTAACTTGTCTTGAACCGGTGCATCCGAGTAGTCTTGCTTCAGTGTCTCAGGTCACAGAAGATCACTCACCAAAAACAGAACAAAAGATTTTAAAACAAGGTGAAGTGATGGAGCAGCAGAGCAGCTTGGAGCTGCGAACTATTCCCAAGTCTTTGTTCCCTAGCCTGGAAGAGCACTGTAAGGGATTTGATCTGGTTAATTCTCTGTCTGAAATGTTTGTTATGGTTAGTTCCAATGATGTAAAACGTTTTGGTCTAGAAAAAGTAAAAGACTTTTGTGTTTCAAACTCTGTTTTTGATAACATGATTCATTCTTTTAAGAAACTTGAACCAGATAAATTTTATGATCAAAAACGTTTTTCATGTGGTAGTGACATCAATCCTGGTATTGTTTTGAGTTTTGATCAGTTTCTGGAACATAACAAAAGCTTTGATCGTCATGAAAAGTCATTGGAGCTTGTTCTGCAACAGCATGTTTTCTATTATAGAAAATCGTTTGATTCATTTGTCTTCAAAGAAAATAGCTTTGTACTTAGTTGTTCTAAGCATGAACTTGTCACTGATGATTTGTTTGTATCCACTTGTGCCTTGGATGAATCTATGGTTAGGAATTTGCAGGAACTAAAACCATTTAGAGCTGAAAACGAGTTTGTGTTTGATTATGTTTTGAAACCTACTGATGTATGTTCTGAAATTGATAAAACTTGGCATGTTTTAAGATCACTCTTTGAGAATGGTGTTGTTTTGAGCCTTGATAATATACTGGTGTATAACACATTCTTTGACAAACCTGCTAAACCTTTGAAACATGTGATAACTGATTCTCAGTTTGAGTTTGATCTTTTGTGTTCTGAATATGAGAAGCTTTTGCATGTACTGAAGTTGGTCTTTAAGAGCTATGCTATTTTGTGTCTTGATACTATTCTGGTTTACAATACGTTCTTTGATATGCATATTGAATGTCTGAGGTATGTGCTACATGTTGTAAAGAAGAAATGTTTGATTTTTGATCTAAACAAGAACATGTCTTGCACATATGATTCTGGATATATAGGTTGTGTTTTGAGTGTCCAGGATCATCATGATAAGTCTCAAACGAGTGCACGGAACAAGAGACGATACCTTTCTTATCAGCCAGAATTTTGGAGATGGAAGTACTTGACAAAAACGGCTTCAAAACTCCAAGGAAGTTTCTCTCCAAAACTTTATTTTGATGTTGCTTTCATGCTTATTTTCTTGATCATTTGTCTCATGTCTAACTTGTTTCCTTTTGATATAGGGGATAGAGATTTGAGGACAAATCTTTTTAAAGGAGGAGGGGATGATGTAACCCTGCCTAGCTGTGCAATCAATAAAAACTACCCGAGTTGGACTTTGAAGAAGCTTGTGATGGAGAAAGACCAACCAGATCTCAAAGGGGAGTTTGGATATTACCTCCCTCCATCAACTGACCAAGAGGAATATTCTAGTCAAGCCAAAACCAGTCCAGTTTGTGGGGTTACAAGAGATGATCAAAGAATTGACTTTCTCGGTCATATCGGTTCATGGAGGCCACCTGATGATCTAATGAAGTTCTTGTTCCTCCTTGGTGAAACAATACATTCTTCTATGAAGCCTAAATCAGTATTACATACCAAGATGTCCAAGAAAGCTTATGGCCACGTTTTGGATCAAGAGGCCCAAGGAGAAGTGATTTCAGTCCAAGAAGAAAGTCATAACAAACTTACTATGGGCCTGTTTCATGCCAAATTCGACCAGCCTTTTCTTCAGTCTATTTCAAGCACATTCTCACCAAGAATACCAAGAGGGAGTCAGCAAGAAATTCAAGTTCATGGTCAGGCAAAGAGACATTCAACAAAACACTTATTTTGGTCCAAAATCAAGTCTACATTCCTAGTTTCTAAATTTCTTGATTTCTACACTTTGTCTTTTCATTTCTACAACATGTAACTCCTATATAAAGGGATGAACGACCAGAATAAGATTCATTCACCTTTTTATCAAAATTCTCTCTAAATCTGTGAATCCCTTGTTCATCCATGAACATTGATTGCTAGGAGTTCATTCTCTGCAAGCAAAACCTGTCTTTGATCGAAAACAGAGTTCATTCTCTTGATCAAGGACACATCTACACAAGATCTGATCAGTTCATAGATCATTTCTGAAGATCATCCAATCAATCCATCCATCATCATCAAAATCAACCCAGATCTCTCTCAAAACCATCAGATCTTCCTTCAAAAGAATCAGGGACAAAAGGATCTCCTCACCAGGGGTTCATCACCTACAATAGAGGGGACCAAGTCAGTAACATCGAAGTTCATAATCAGATTACACTTACCTTGCAAGCCTCTTTGATATGCATTGTTGCTGACTGGTTTGGATATGTAGAAGGCATTAATCCATTTAGTTCCTGATTCCTTACTCAAACCTGATATATTGAAACAAAGCAAGTTAGCACATGAAAGTTTATCAAAGAGTAATAATCTTATCCCAAATTGGTTTTTGCTCGGTTTTGGCTTGTGTGCTGCATCTGGTGGTGCTTCTTTGATGAGGATGAATCCAGTGACGTCTTGGTGCTTATCCTGATCCAAATCAGGTGGCTTGAACCGCTTGTCTCCCATATGCTTGTTCTTTCTTCTTGTATGCTTCCAAGCTCCTTCATAATCTGCACATGGCTCTTTTGACAAAAACAAGTGCATCATATCTGTGTAATTGAATAAAGAACTCTTGAAAACATGATGACTTACCTTAGCATGCTCACCTGGTCGCCATACATAGGATTGAGATGTTTTAAACTCAGAAAAAATCAAAGATAGCCAATACAGGATCACCCGATTTGTGGAACCCATAACTCTTTCATCTGAGAAGGTTTGGACTTGATTCCAAATCGATGTGAGACCCTGATGAGTTAAGTTTCAATGGTAGTCGAGTTTGATGGTTAATTCCTTGTGGTTGTTGAGATATGACCCTCGGACTGTTCCTATGTCAAAGCTGGCGGCTAGACAGTTTCCAAGGTTTGATTGTTGCATCATCAACTTAGCCAACAACCCATTCTTGATACTCTGATCATTATTATAGCTTCTCTTTTCGAAAATGGTAGATCTCAAAACAGTTTGACCTGTATCAACAGCAAGCAAATCAGATTTCATGTTTTTCTTTGAGTTTAGATAGTTACCCCGGGTTGGTTTCTTTGGAGATTGTTGTAGACTAAGTTTATCTGGTGGTTTCTCTTTGATTTGAGAAGAAAACATGAGTTCTTCTCCTGCTCCAGTAATCACTTCACCATTGACTCTAGTGAATTCTTCATCTCCAATTACATTTTGATAATCTTTGCATTGGTACTGAAGTTGCTGCATATCTGGTGGCTTCCATATCTTGATATGGTCAAGATGCAAGTCCTTTTGATCAACTTCAAACTCCTTATGACCCCAACTTGTTCTAGCACGAACAGAGCACTCTCCAAGGGTGATAATCTTGTGGAAATATTCTCTAGGTCTCCACGAGTAGGTCTGTAAGCTTCCAGCACAATCAGCTATAAGTTTCTCTTGGGAAAGATCCAAACCGACATGTTTTGCAAAACTAGCAATATCTTGATGATCAGGAGGCCATTTTCTGCATTGTCTGGTTTGTTGGATCCGTGACTGATTTGGCTTCACTCTCCAGTTGGTTTCATAGTGAAACTCTTGCTGAGCTGAGACGTGCAACCCCTTATCTTCAGAGGATGAGAAATCTACAAAATCAAATGTTGATGCAGCTGAACTCTTCTTAATCTGTTTGATCTTGTGCTTCTGATTCAAGACCTCTCCTCCAGGCTCAAATACAACATGTCTCGTGTCCAAGTCGTGTCTTGATAGTTCCACTTCTCCTTTCTTGTACCAAACAAAAGGAGTGAACAGAAAAGTACCTAAGAAGGTCCTTTGGAAATCGCATGGATCAAAGACAATTAGTTGATTCATTCTACGAGCTTTCTGAGGTTCCCTGGGTGTGATGCGTCCCTAGGATGCTCTTTGGTTGATGGGAATGGATAGATCCTTGCAAGAACGAATCAGAGACTCAAGTTCTTCAAGGCGTGTGGATTGGATGGTGACACAAGAGGGATGGATGATCTCTTGATACTCCTAGATGAATAACTTGGATATGACACACCAAATTAGACACCCTTAGACTCTGGATACTACACACCAGAACTCGACACCTTTCTAGAGAGAGAGCCGTCAAGGAGAAAAGATAACTTGATATTAAAAAGCTGGATGATTACAATAGGGTGTAGAGAACCCTTTAAATAGGAAACCAGAGAACATACTCTCTAGGGTTTCGACAATGAACCAAAAAAGAAAAGAAAGCAAACTATAGTTTATAAGTTTAAAATGAAATGAAATGCAACTTCTATTAGTCTTGGACCGAGTATAGCACTTAGGTGATTTGTAGACAAGTTGTGGCCTCGTTAAAAACCTTCCTCCTGGAAAACCTCGTGGGACAAAACCAAAAGCAAGGAAAAGAGCACGCACCCCATGTCTGCCTAGACACTAACTCAGTTTGGTGTAGAGATGGCTTGAATGGTGATCAAGACATCTCGGATCAAACCTTGTCCAAGATCTTCTTGTGGTGGATGTGAAATGAGTAATCCAACAACATTCTCCTTAAGCTTCTTGACTCTGGAACGAGTCATGGGACCTTCAGGAATGGCTAGAGCATCCTCATCAAATGGTTGATGCATTGTGGCTTCATGTGGCTCATCTAGACTCTCCTCCTTGTCCTCCTTAGTGATCCGGTCCATGATCACATCATCCCCTCCCTCTTGAAAAGGATTTGTCCTCAAATCAGGTCCATCTACAACAAAAGGAGCCAAGTCAGTGACATTGAAGCTATTTGATACATCATACTTACCTTGGAGATCAAGCTTGTAGGCATTGTCATTGATCTTGTGGATGATCTCAAAGGGTCCATCAACCCATGGCATCAGTTTGGACTTCCTCTCGTTGGGGAACCTATCCTTCCTTAGGTGCAACCAAACTTGGTCACCAACTTCAAAGGTCCTCACACGTCTCCCCTTGTTTGCTTGCTTCTCATAGAGCTTGGTCTTCTGCTCAATGTTTTGTCTAGCCTTCTCATGAATCTGTTGAACCAACTCGGCTTTCTTCTTGCCATCTAGACTTGTCCTTTCACACTCAGGTAAAGGCATTAGATCCAAAGGAGAGGTGGGATTGAACCCATAAACAATTTCAAATGGTGAATACTTAGAAGCAGAATGCATAGCATGATTGTATGCAAATTCACAATGTGGCAAGTATTCTTCCCATGTTCTGATGTGATCATGGACCGGATCACTAAGGAAGACAATGGGGAGAGTTTAGATGAGCAACATGAAGCCACAATGCATCAACCATTTGATGAGGATGCTCTAACCATTCATGAAGGTCCCATGACTCGTTCCAGAGTCAAGAAGCTTAAGGAGAATGTTGTTGGATTACTCACTTCACATCCACAACAAGAAGGTCTTGGACAAGGTTTGATCCGAGATGTCTTGATCACCATTCAAGCCATCTCTACACCAAACTGAGGTAGTGTCTAGGCAGACATGGAGTGCGTGCTCTTTTCCTTGCTTTTGGTTTTGTCCCACGAGGTTTTCTAGAAGGAAGGTTTTTAACGAGGCCACAACATGTCTACAAATCACCTAAGTGCTACACTCGGTCCAAGACTAATAGAAGTGCATTTTTATTTCATTTAACTTATAAACAATAGTTTGCTTTCTTTCCTTTTTTGGTTCTTTGTCGAAAACCCTAGAGGCATGTCTCTGGTTTTCTTATTTAAAGGGTGCCTTATACCCTATTGTACTCACCCAATCTTTTCTATACAAGTTATTCATCTTTTGCGGCTCTCTCTCTCTCTAAAAGAAGTGTGCCGAGTTCTGGTGTGTCATATCCAGAGTTAAGGGTGCTTAGTTTGGTGTGTAATATCCAAACCATTCATCTAGGAGTATCAAGAGTTCATTCATCCCTCTTGTGTCACCATCCGATCCACACGCCTTGAAGGACTTGAGTCTTTTGATTCGTTCTTGCAAGGATTATCCATCCCCATCAACCAAAGAGCATCCTAGGGACGCATCAAGTGGTATCAGAGCAACTTTGGTTGGGAAGTACTCGCTTTCTCTCTTTGCTTTTGTTCTTGTTTGATTTCTTGTTTGCTTTTGATTATCGCATCCGTGTAGCATCTTTTGTTTCCGGTTGTGTTCTTTTGTTGTTTCATCCGTGATCAATCTAAATCATATTGAATAAGCATTAGAACTCTTTTACCTTAGGGCTGCTCGTGACTGCATGAAAGTTTAGACAAGGATTTTAGACTTTCCTTATTTGGACTCATCCGGAAACCCTAGTGAGAGAAGAACCCTAGCCGCATACCTTCACTTGTCGATTGCTTTGTGCCTTGCTCTAAGTTGTTTATCACCTAGAACACGAGTAAAAGAAGCTTATTAGGTTGCTAGGAAAGCTTAGAAGAGTTTAGGAAAAAGATTAGAAGCTATTCCATTTTGCTTGCAATCGATTTCCTTTTTAAGCCGATTTCCTTTTCACTAGTTGTCTTGCGAGAGAAGCTTGTTTGTTTTTCCTTTTTACTTGTTTTCTTTTTCCTTTTTGCTTGTCTTCTTCCCTAGAACTCTTTACTGGTTGTCTTGTTTGTTTATAAGCAGGTACAATGGTGTCCGAGTCTGAGGAAGAGGCTGAACTCGTCAGGAGAAACAAACTCCTCATGGAAGCTATGACCGAGCAACTTAACCAAAGCATGGTAGCAACCATGACCGAGATGATGAGGACCAGCCTCAGTGACATCAGAAGAGAGTTAAGAGAAGACATAAGGAGAGCCACTAGTCACTTACCTAACCAAGAGACTAGGAGAGAAGAGAGACCACAAGCGGCACACCAAGCAAATCGCCAAACCACTCGCCAAGAGCATGATGGTTATGAGGAGACTGATGAAGAGTATGATCACCTTAGTTCATCCTCAAGAAGACCTAGGCGTGCCCATGAGAGGAGAGTGAATCAAGGAGATGATCTTGCCGGTTTGAAGATCAAAATACCCCCATTCCATGGCAAGGCTGATCCGGATGCATACCTTGAGTGGGAGAAGAAGATTGAGCTAGTCTTCCAGTGCAAGCAATACACCAACCACAAGAAGATTCAAATTTCTGCCACTGAATTCTATGACTATGCTTTGAGTTGGTGGGATCAATACCTCACAACTCGTAGAAGGAATGGAGAGGAACCGATTGAAACTTGGACAGA